>KL278092.1:0-12133 GCA_000699545.1 Podiceps cristatus
AAAGTGGTTCATCTCTCTCTAGAAAGCTAATGTTGAGTTTCAACTCAAAATGATAATCGCTCTCTGTTTTATTTCAAGACTCCCAAAAGGTTGTAAATCAAAAATTATTGGTACTCTTTGAAAGACAGAGAATGATCTTTAACAGTTTAAAGTTTTACTGTCTATACTCTTTTTTATATTGTTGACATTTTTTTTAAAAAATAACAGTATAACATAAATGAATAATCTTCATGAACCATAAAGTACCAATATTATATGCCATATTTTTTTATTGAATATCTACAAAAAAATCTATGTTTATAGAAATGATCCATGGCTTTCCTCAAGGTAATATTTATATAATAAATCATTTGAGAAGCTTAAAAGAAATATGCTTTAGATGGTATACATAGAAACATTAGCCTCTCCTAAATTTCAGTTTTGGCTCTGAGATGTAAGTACTCCTAAACTTTAAAAGGTCCCTTGCAGGCTGTCAAAAATGTCACAGTATGCTGTGTTACATTGTAGTGATCACATCCTGTTCTAAGTTACCTAGTTCCTGACACCCAAAAAGGGCAAAAATGACAACAACAAGTATTTCCTACATGTTAAATCTTAAATTTCCTGTAACGTGCTGAACCACTTTTAAGACACTGTTCAGATAAAAAGATGGTTCAAGTCGTGTTGCTCCTAAGAGACAGTAGGTATGAATTTTTATTTTTATTTTTTTTTTTTTTAACTTGCAGTTTTGTAAAGACTGAAACAGATTTTTAAGGATTTTCAAATTTGGAATGGGGTTTCTTCAGTTAATTTCACAGTTTCTTCAGTTAATTTCACTTAATGTTAGGGTTCCAAAGAGTTTGATAATAGACTAGTATCTGGTTTCCTCTGAAATCTCCTTTTAAATTGCAATGTAATATTTTACCTGATTCTGTAAATTGCTAAGCCAGGTCTACTTATCTTTCTGGACAGACAAATGTGTTTGTACGGAAGTTGCAGAACACTTTATCATTGATTACCTGGAAGCTGTGATTTACCCCAGCCGGCAACTAACCACCACACAGCCACTTGCTCCACCTCCCCCTCCACTTTCAAGTGGGGTGAAGAGGAGAATCGGAAAGAAAGGAAAATTTATGAGGTGAGATAAAAACAGTTCACCAGGACAGCAAAGCATAAAAAAAGTAATGATGGCAATAATTATGACAATAATTATAATAATAACATATAATGATAATAGAATATACAAAATGAATGATGAACAGTTTCTCACTGCCCAATGACCCGATGACTGATACAGCCCACCCTGAGTAGCAATCATGGAGAGAAACTGAGAGTGATCTCGGAACCATCTCCAGCAGCAATCTCAGAACAGCAATTTTCCCAGCAGCAATCCTGGAATCGCAAGTTCCAGAGAGAGAGAGAGAGAGAGAGAGAGAGGGAGGGCAAAATGAATGAACCGACAGCCCGAACAGACAGCGTCTGGCCCACCTGCTGACCTCCCCTTATATACTGGGCATGGCATCTATGGTATGGAATACTTTCTTTGGCTGGTTTGGGCCAACTGTATTGGCTATACCCCTCCCAGCTTTTTGCACCTGCACATCGGCAAAACCTGGGAAGCTGAAAAAAGTCCATAATCTCTTAGCAGCAATGAGTAACTTCAGTGTATTATCAACATTCTTCATGTACCAAATCCCATACTAAATCCAAACCACAGTATCTACTGGGAATAAAATTGTCTCCATCCCAGCCAAAACCAGGACTTTGAGTAAGGGAGTGTACACTGAAATTTCTGAATGTCCGTTCTGTACCTGGCAACAGCTAAAAAATAAAGTCAGCAAAATATTGAGCATCATTGGGAAGGGAATTGAGATCAATTTGTTCTGTAGAGATCACATTTGTTCTTTGAGATCACATTGTTCTGTAGAAAACCTTGGCACACTCATATCCTCAATAACGATAAAAAGTTCTGGTCTCTGCATATGAAGAAAGAAGTCATAGAATTCAAGATTGTACAGGGAAAGGCAATTGAAAAAGTGAATGCAGTAGCTGCTCTATAAGGAGATACTAACAGGCTTGTGACTATTCAATGCAAGGAGAAGAAAAATAAGGAGAGGATCTGGCTGAGGTTAACAGAATCAAACACGTGATAGACAAGCTGAGTTTAGAACACAGTCCCACAATACTGGAGCTAGGAGACAGTCATTAAAATAACACAAGATGAGTTTAAAACAGTTATGATGATAGCACTTTTTTACACAGCAGTTACTGAATTTTTGAAATCCATTGCTACAGGAGACTGTGGAAACAGATAGTATTTGCAGGTACAAAAAGGGATAAGATAAATTCATAGACAAAAGATATAGAAGAAGATAAGAAAGGGAATTTGCCCTAATTCAGCTATTTTGCACCATCCAGGGAGGATTGGAGAGGGAGTGGTAATGAGTGGAACAGACCTCAGTTAGTGGGCAGGATTGCATGTTCTTCCTGAAGAGTGTCTGCCTCCATCGCAGGCAGAATAACAGGCAATAAGTACAATGTATTTGATACGATATGGCATCTTTTCTAGTTTTTTGCATGATTCTTCCCATGCCACATGACTACAAATGATAATTGTGGACACTGTAGTGCAACCAATGAATTGGCCTGTTAACTACATTGGCCAGATTCTTTCAGGGCTCATTAAACAACAAGCTATCTCTTACATAAACATGAAACCATACCTTACAATGTTTATCTCCACTTCAGTAGTTGAAATGTTCCTCATAATATGAATAAGAAATAACACATATACTTATTTGAATTACAGGGAGAAGTTTGTCACTTTACATAATGTTACTCTGTGTACTTCTTTTCAAATCCAAGTTAGAATATTATACTATTTAAGAGAAGTAATGCACATGTAGATATGTACATCAGTGGGAATAAGATCAAACTTAATTAATTTAGATTTTGCAACCTCAAAAAAATGATCACATAGATGATAACGTTGTGAAATTTTGAGTTTAATGTAGAAGAAAGATCTTTAACTGCCTAAGGCTTCTTTGAAAACTTGAACAAAAGTATGTTGGATTGGGTAGATTTAATGTGACCATGTATTGTTAACGTAAACTTTACCTTAAAAATCTAGTAAAAATTCTGTAAAGTGTTTAAGGTGAAAAGATAATAAGACTGTTTTTACTCAGGTAGTACAATGCATTTAAGAAATTGTAATATCACGATTTGGAAATGGAGTTGAGCTTGAATTTATTGCAGATGAGATGTGTTGTTTCATTTCTTATAACATCTATTTTTTGTTTCCTTGCAAAAGTACAATTGATATGGGTATTTTAGAATACTAGCAGGAATATAAAACATGAATTACTGAGATCAAGAAAATCTTACACACCACACCAAAAAAAATGTAATGTTCAGTAAATTTAAAGTAGGTCATAGATATATCATCTTTTGAAAGACATTCATAAATTATCCATCATGTGAGACGGTCGTCTTCTTGAATCAGATATGTTGTACTTCAGTCAGTTACATTTCTCGTCAAAGCATGTGTGCTGACTATCGGAACATACATTACACGTATCATCTGCTCAAAACTGCAAATAAGAAAGATTTCATATTGAGACAGATACCGTGCATCAACTAGCAAACCAAAGTAATTTCTTATCAAATTAGAAATGTCACTTGTTAAAACAGATGCTTCACTTTTTTGATATATTGGCTATTCTATATATGTTGTATCTGAGGCTAGATGCATTGCTCGTTGAAAAAGATGGATTTCTCTTTGCAATAAATATATTATCATTTTAACATCAGAAAAAAATGCACTATATTTCTACCCAAATATGTTGTCTAGTTTAAACAACTTGCCTCCTGGTAAAAGAATATGTCTATGAACACAATCTCTGACCATCTACAGAAATGTATTATAAAAGTGCAGCAAGATCAACAGACATCCATTATATCAAGTATAATTTTCTGCCCCACACTAACAGTTACAATCTCTAAAATTACTAGGGATAAATCATAGAATCATAGAATGATGGAATCGTTTAGATTGGAAAAGACCTTTAAGTTCATCAAGTCCAACCATTAATGTAGCACTACCAGGCCCACCAGTGAACCATGTCGCTAAGCACCACATCTAAACATCTTTTAAGTACCTCCAGGGGTGGTGACGCAACCACTTCCCTGGGCAGCCTGTTCCAGTGCTTGACAACCCTTTCGGTGAAGAACTTTTTCCTAATATCCAATCTAAAGCTCCCCTGGTGCAACTTGAGGCCGTTCCTCTTGTCTTATCACTTGTTACTTCGGAAAAGAGACTGACCCCCACCTCTCTACAACCTCCTTTCAGATAACTGTAGAGGGTGATAAGGTCTCTCCTCAGCCTCCTTTTCTCCAGACTAAACAACCCCAGTTCCCTCAGCTTCTCTTCGTAAGACTTGTGCTCTAGACCCTTCACCAGCTTTGTTCTCCTTCTTTAGACCCTCTCCAGCACTTCAATGTCTTTCCTGTAATGAGGGGCCCCAAACTGAACACAGCACTCAAGGTGCGGCCTCACCAGTGCTGAGTACAGGGGGACAATCCCTTCCCTAATCACGCTGGCAAAACTATTTCTGATACAAGCCAGGATGCCGTTGGCCTTCTTGGCCACCTGGTCACACTGCTAGATCATATTCAGCCAAGACCACATTCTGTCATTTTCAAAGCATGTGACTATGCTTTGACTATGCTGTGGCAGGGGGGTTGGAACTCTATGATCCTTGGGGTCCCTTCCAACCCAGACTATTCTATGATTCTATGGTTCTGTGATTCTATGATTCTATGACTATACGTACATTAGTAATGTTGATGTGCTAAATACCCTTCAATATATTACTGATAGTAGTGAACTAAAAAATAAAATATAATAATGGTCTGATTTTCTCAGGACAGTACACTGTGAGTACTTTCATTGAAGTCAGTGAGTTTGCTCTATATAAAATCGAATTAATGGCTAAATTGTGTCTTTGGCCATCAAAATTAATTCAGAAGTGCTGCCCTAAGTACTAACTACTTTATATGGCAGTAAAAACCTGTTAGAGCCATGAAACATAATTTATTTTTTTTTTTTAAATTGCTTTTACTAGGCATGTTGGATAAGTACAGTCCTAAATTGTAGTCCTTCAGAGATTTGTGATAAACCTTCCTAGATACATAGTATTAAAATCATAGATGAACAACTGCTAGAGTGGTTATGATTAGCATTTCTCCATTTATACACTACTGCTTCTCATTATTTAGTGAGTTTTCCTATTTACTAATAGCATTATATATTGCATAGCTTCCCACAATATCCCCTCTTCAGAGGGAGCTGAACTTGCAGAACAGTGCTATGGTGGATTGATCCTGTCCGGCACCCAAGCACTCACCCGGCCGCTCACTCATTCCCCTCCCCTCAGCTGGAAAGCAGAGAGAGTAGGAAGAACAGGGATGAGAAAGTTTGTGGATTGAGATTAAAATGGGGAGATAATTTACTGGTTACTGTGGTGGGCAAAGCAGAGTTGACTAGGAGAAAAATAACTCCATTTATTGACAATTAGCATTCAGAGTAATTACATATAATATATGTTAATGGTTTCAGTTACCCTAATGGTGGCTTACATCTTTAAATATGGCAATCTTCAGAATTAAAACAATACATTAATGCTACCTGTGCTGAGAAACTAGAGTCTTAAACTGACATTTGTCACTGACCTATACCTTTTCCATATTGAGTACAGAAAGTTATTGGTGATTTTGGCTAACCTCTGTCTAGGATAGTCTCTCCAAATTAGAGTACTTCCATAAATACAGCTCCAAATATGGGGCACTGTAGATCAGAAGAATATCCTTAAATATTATGAGAATACAAGAAAACTATTTGTATGCCTATGCTTATTCATGGAAGTAAGTACCTGAGACTACTTGCCTAGAAAGAAATGACCCACATAGATGGAAAGAGAAAAACCCTTTTTCTTTTCTCTTGTCTTTACCGTTTTAGGATTCTATTACAATGTGTATATATACATACATATATATACACACGCGTATATACACTTCTGGTATCTCTTAATAGCTTTTTCAAAATGAAAAGATGTGGTATAACTTTAAATTAGTAAACTATTATTATTCTAGTGACATTTTTCCCCCTATTTTTATGTAGCAGTCCTATATTCCTTCTGTTCTTCATCCTTTTCTTTCTCATGTATTTCCTGGCATGCATCTGATCTATCCTTAGTTCACTTCCAGAATCATAATTGGAGCTTAAATATATTATGGTACTTTCAACTGTTCTTCTGTCAGAGACATTGTTTAGCTGATGAACCTATTTTCAGAATTATAAACTAGGTGCATTAAAAGTCTCTTTTTACAATATATGTTGTTGGAACAGGATCTTTTATCTGTATCATTCTAATAAATAATTAATTAAAATCCTCCTGAAATAAAGTGACAGTATTTTCTCTTCCCGTGCTTAATTTCAATTGACTGAAAATAATATTTAAATGTAAGAATTTTAACTATTTTAAAACCTGCAGCCATTGTAGTAATCAGAACACTTAGAATAACTTCGCATCCTATTATAAAGAAATGTCTAAGTTCCAAAAAGAAGGAAAAAAATATATACTGGAAGCCTCTGTAAAGTAGCTCATAGATTTTTCTTCTGGTTGGAACTCAGAGAAAATAAGAGGCCTTATTCTAACTGTTTCTAATTAGAAGCTTTTGATTGGTTTTCACCTAAATAGGTGCATTGAGTCTATTCACTTGGGTCATTAGCCTTGTAGGTTTAAGGCAATAACTTCAAGACTCTCTGGCCGGTATCACTCACAGTGTCTTTTATAAATTGAGGCAAACTGAAATTTTAGGTGAATTCCTTTTTATTTTTTTTCTTCTTCATTTAATTCTACGGAAATCACAAATTATTTTGCAAGGTAAATGTCTTTTTTTTGGAACATTACAAATGTCAGTGTTGAGAATACTGGTTGATGGCAACTGGCAAAGCCCAAGAACAAGCCTTAGAGTGAGATGTATTTTGGCTGCTGAAGAGAGGACCTAATGTTTGGGTGCTTGTGTGAATTATTCAATGAAGCTTGCTGTACCTGAGCACTGGTCCATAGCATAACTTCACTGACTGAACTTAAAGTATTTCTTCAGTCCTCTGCTGGACCATTGCAAGATCTAACCTGCAGCAAGGCAGATATTTGTGAAAAGGTGGAAAAAAAATAATATTAATTGTTGCATGAAGTAGTAAGGAAAATGGATTTGAAGTCTTACTGCCAATTAGATTCTATAGTGCCTAAGGCCAATAGAAACTTTGAATGTTACTCCTTTTAGATCTAAGAAAACATTCTGCTGGGAGATTATTTTTTGAAAGTTACCTGAAGCATACTGAGAACTAGTTCATTTTAGCATAAGGATTTTCTCATCAATTTCACGTATCCCAAATTGTGTAAATAAACTGTTAAACTCTTCCAGTTTCTAAAGGTTTTCTTTAAAAGGAGGCAAACTAATAAAAGTCTTATCTATGAAACACGTTTCCTTAACTGTGTCTCTTCTAAAGAAAGCAACATAACCAATAAACTATGTTACAGCAGAAGTTGAAGTCCCCATGGGGGGTGGACCTTATCTGATAGAGCACATTTGGAGTTTGCATCTAGCTAGAATTTTTAATTAGTGTAAACCTGCAGTGTACCTATATACCTCTCCTCAAATTCATTTCAATGCTTTTGTAAATGCAGTGACACCAGGGATAAATCTGACCTTCCAGGTTTAATCCCTAACTACATCCTAATCTAGATTTACATCCTGCACGAAGTCCATCCAGTTAGAACAGGTTGTTCAGAGTAATGTCCAGTTGAGTTCTAAAAATCTCCAAGGATGGAGATGCACAGTCACTCCGGGAAACCTGTTCCCGTGTGTGACCACTATCACAGTACATCTTTTTTCCCTTGTATCGACCCATATTTTCTCATGTTCCAAGCCTAGATTCTAGGCTTGTTCATCCTGTGCTCCAGCCCTCTGACCACCTTGGTGATCTTCCACTGAAGTTGCTCCAGTACATTAGTGTCTTCCCTGTACTGGGGAGGCCAAAACTGAACACAGCACTCTGCATACAGTTTCAGAAGTGATGAACAGAGATGAATATACTCTTTCTAAAATAGACCGTTATGTGATTGGTCTTTCTGGCTTCAAGGGCTGGTTGCTGATTCATATTCAACAAGTTTACAAAAGTCTTCAGATCTTTTTCTGCAAAGCTGCTTTCTAGTTATTCAACTCCAGGCCTATACTGTTTCAAAGGGATAGTTCATCCCAGATTAAAGCACTTTACATATATCATCTTTGTTGAATTCTGTATATTCCTTATCATAATATATACTCAGGAAATGTCTTCTATATATTATTTACATAGAATGGTATATTCTACCTAGAAATGGAATTCTGAACTATATTTTGTGGGTTTTTTTCTAACTTTTTATCATATGTTTCTTTAAAACAATCAGTCTGAAGTGTGGAAACAAGTATTTTAAACAGATCACATTGCAAATATTAATCTGTCATGATATTCCTGAAAGATACTCCTGTTTCTAAGTCATGTATATGACAACAATTGGTCCATAATGATCATTGACAACAAACACTTAACTGGTCCAAAAATGCTGATTGAGAAATATTACTTGTAGAAATGGAATAATATCCATTCTTACTTTCAAATTATTTTTCCCTGTGAACTAGGACAGGAGAAATGATCATTAGGTGAACTGACAGAAAGATATTTTTAGAACAAATTAACTGGGAGACCTTGTTGGCATGTTACACGATGTATTTGATCTGTGTCAACACAATTTTCTTTGGCTTTGGATATTTTAATTAAGCATAAGATGTTCATATTATGCGTGACCTTTTCGGTGTTTATCCAAAATGAGAATTATTCTGTAGTGTCAAGAAGTCATTTAAAGAGCATCATGAAGATTATAAACATAACAAAACAGTATTGTTTTTGCTAATATAATATAGTGGCAATTTCTCTTCAATTAAAATGTCCGACTACGCTAATGCATCTTCCTCTCTGCTATGCTCATAGGGACAGAATTATTTCTGGATATTCTTGTTTTGTTTTGTTTTTCTTTTCTTCCCCCCCCCCCTTTTCTTTCAAACTCGTCTGTTTTTCTTGATATTATATCAGAATTTTTTTATCAGCTGTATAATGCTGTTTTAGCAAAGCTGAAACTTTGAGATTAACATTATTTCCTTTGCTTCTCAAAAACAAAGCCCCAAATAGCTCTCAAATGTTGTCCATGCACCTTCAAATAGCATTTTTTTAGACAAAATCCAGACAAAAAAAAAAAAAAAAACAGGGTGCTGGGCTTTTGCTTCCTTATGTTAGCTAAGATTTCAGCTCTTTAAAGTCTTTTCTGCAGAGACAAGGCTCTTAAACAAGACTCCAGTACCTTCTCAGGTCTTTCTAACTTCACTTTTATTTCTTTTTCAGGGAACATAACCATTTTTCACAAAATCCAGTGATCTTTTTCCCCTCACCAAGCTTTTTGATCCTGCCCTGTGTGTCTCCCTCTAGTCTTGATCTATTTTTAAACCAGTCTATTCAAAAACTTATGCTCAGATGTCTGGATAAACCTTAGACAAATACTATATCAGGGACACTGGCTTCTGCATATTTCTGTTTTAACTCTATTGATCCTTTTCAAGAAAACTGACAGCTCATTTAGGAAATATTCCATATGATTCCAAACACTTTTGGCATACTATCTTACTCCAGCCTCTAGCAATTTTCATTGACAACAAACAGCTGTATGCATGGATTGAAAATAGAGACCAGCCTTTTTTAGAATAAATTAACAATCTGAACTTTATGGTGAAGTTAGTTCCTCTTCTAATATTAGCTACAGAGGACTCAAGAGATTTTGTTCAAATTTTGGAAGAAGTGATGCTAATCCACGGGGGAAAACTTTAGCAGGGCCTGTAGCAATAAGACAAGAGGTAATGGTTGTAAACTAAAAGAGAAGAAATTCAGGCTAGATATTAGGAAAAGTTTTTACGCTGAGGGTGGTAAAACACTGGCATAGGCTGCCCAAAGAGATGGCAGATACCCCATCCCTGGAAACATTCAAGGTCAGGTTGGATGGGGCTCTGAGTGACCTGGTCCAGTTGAAGGTGCCCCTGCTATTGCAGGGGAGTTGGACATGATGACCTTCATGGTCCCTCCCAACCCAAACCATTCTATGATTCTATGATTCTAAATAGGCCTGGTCATCTAAGTCAGATGAGTGTACCCATTGACATGCTAGCAGCTGAACTATGTAAGTACTCTTACAGAATAATTAGTAAGTTACAGAATTATGAATAAAAGAATGTCTTAAAAAATGTTTTCTGGTCTAGAATAAGTAAAAGTTAGTAACTGTAATACAAGCATACCTGACCATTATCCAAAATGGTAAGTAGTCTATTGTTTGTTTGTGATTGAACATCCTTAAGCTGTTTACATCTTTAAAATGCTCCAATAATGTGCAGCAGTCCTCTACAACAAGAAATGTCAAGAGCTATTCTATCTACACAGAACACCAGGAAAATGAAGTGAAATTAAGAAAAAAATACATAAAATATGTTATAATATTCTGTATGAACAGGCATTTGACTTCTGAAGAAATTAAAAATTAGTGAAATAAACATGAATACATAGCTTTCTCAAGGCTAGATTCTGCTACTCACATTTTATATTATTTGTGTTACACTATAAAGCAACATGAGGGTATTTCAGACTGTTGAATCCCTGATGGGAAGGAGTGAGGAAGGTGGAACCAGACTCTTCTCAATGGTGTTTAGTGTCAGGACAAGACAGAATGGGCAAAAACTCAAACACAGAAAATTCCACTTAAACATAAAAGAACTTTTTCACTGTAGGGGTGGTCAAACATTGGCATATGTTTTCCAGAGCGGATATAGAATCTCCATCTGTGGAGATATTCAGAAATGAACTGGACTCAGTCTTCAGCAGCCTCCTCAGTTTTAGCTGACCCTCCTTTGAGTGGAGGATTTGAACTAGATGGGACCTCTCTAGACCTCCTTTCTTACTGCAACCATTCTTTGATTCTATGATACTTCATTAAGGGGAAAAAAAAAAAAAAAAAATAAGAGAATTAAAAGATAGGTCTGTTACCTTACTTCAAAATATAACTCTATCCTAACTTCAAGGCAATGAATGACTCTATAGCTTTATCCATGACTGAATTTGGAGGTACATGGTATTCTGACAGACATTTAGTTACAAGATCTTCAAATATATATCTGAAATTAAGTAAGCAGTTAAGTAAGTGTCTCTCATCTTTGTTCAGGATATTAAATCTCTTGGGTTTTGAAATATAAATTATATGTTTCATACATAATCTCCTTGGGAGCCTAGTATGTTTAACTCAACGTTTTCTATAAGTCTTTAAGGAATACATTCACTAAAGATTTGTTGAAAGTTGTTTAGTATCATGTTTTCTACTAAGTTGTTTCAGCATAAAAAGCATAGCAAGCTATGCATTTGACTACATGAATCAGACCAACATTTATGGTCTTCATCATTGTAAAGCCATTAGGTATTTTTATCAGTAATACAGATTAAACCTTATCCAGTAACTAACAGAAATAATTCAAGTCTCAGTAAACTGTATTTTGTAAATGAGAAATGTTGAGATGGAAGAAATACCAAATGCTTCTGAAATAAGTCTGGCAATGGCAAAGTTTCAGAAGTTTCATGTTGCTGAACATTCAGTCATTCAAATACTTTCTCAATGTTCTCTCAGTAAAGAATAAGGACACTGCTTCTATTGTTTGAAGTGGAGAGCAATGTGACACTATTTTCTCTTTATGTTTAGTGTATAGAAAAAAAATCCCTACATTCTGGAAGTATTAATCCTTTTTTATACTTAAGGATATTTCTCTTTTATTTGAATAAAAAAACCAAACCAAAACACACCCCATCCCCTCACCCCACCCCCAAAATATAGGCATTTAAAACCCTGTAATACTCAGTGTTTGAGAGTAATTAAATCCTGAATCCTTTTAACCTAAAGGTCAGGTGGTTGGGACTCACTTTTTACATTTATTCTTACTGATTCGCTTAAAACTCAAAGGCTTCTGT
>KL278093.1:5965-17062 GCA_000699545.1 Podiceps cristatus
CGAGAAGGTCACTTCGGAGCCTTCCCTTCTCCAGGCTGAACAGCCCCAACTCTCTCAGCCTGTCTTCACAGGAGAGGTGCTCCAGCCCTCCTCTGGACCCGCTCCAACACATCCATGTCCTTTTTGTGTTGGGGACCCCAGAGCTGGATGCATCATCACTGCAGGTGGGGTCTCACCAGAGTTGAGCACAGGGGTAGAATCACCTCCCTCAACCTGCTGGCCATGCTTCTTATGCAGCCCAGGAGATGGTTGGCTTTCTGGTTTGCAAACTCACATTGCCAGCTGAAGTTAAGTTTCTCATCCCCCACTGCCCCCAAGTCCTTCTCCTCAGGGCTGCTCTCGAGCCTTTCACCACCCAGCCTGTACCTGTGCTTGGGATTGCCCCAGCCTACATGCAGGACCTTGCACTTGGCCTTGTTGAACTTCACACGGTTCACACAGGCCCACCTCTCAAGACTGTCAAGGTCCCTCTGAATGGCATCCCTTCCCTCCAGCGTGTCAACCACACCACACAGCTTGGTGTCATCAGCAAACTTGCTGAAGACACTCTCAGTCCCACTGTCCATGTCCCCGACAAAGATGTTAAACAGCACTGTCCCCAGTACTGACCCCTGAGGAATGCCACTCGTCAGTGATCTCCACCTGCACATCGATCTATTGACAGCAACTCTTTGGGTGCAGCCATCCAGCCAGTTCCTTATCCAACGAGTGGTCCATCTGTCTAATCCATGTCCCTCCAGTTTAGAGACCAGAATATTGTGCAGGACAGTGTCGAATGCCTTGCACAAGTGCAGGTAGATGATGTCAGTTGCAGATAATGATAATGTTGCAGATCACTAGATCAAGGTCATCATTTTGCACCTACTCACAGTAACATCTCTAAATCTTGAAGAAAATGTTCAGAGTACACATCAGCAATGGCTTTAGTAATAGCAAAATCAGCCTGAAGTCTTACAGGGAGGGAAAAAAAAATAGTAGAAATTCTGTTATGACAAATGTAGAACTCCTACTCTTCTTCATGCGTGTCCGGGTTTTGGCCAGGATGGAGCTAATTTTCGTTCCGGTATCTACTGTGGTTTGGATTTAGAATGGGATTTGGTACGTGAAGAATGTTGATAATACACTGATGTTATTAATTGCTGCCTAGCGATCAAGGACATTTTCCGGCTTTCCACGTTTCGCTAATGTGGATATGCAAAAACGTGGGAGGGTCAATATAGTTGACCTAAACAGTCCAAAGAGAGCATTCCATACCATAGATGTCATGCCCAGTATCAGTGAGGGTCAGCGGGTGGGCCAGGGTTCCTTTTCATTTCTTTGGGCCTTTTTGTTCGTTCATGCTTTTGTTCATTCATGCTTTCGTTCATTCATTCATCTGTTCATTCCCTTGCTCACTCTCTCTGGAACTTGCTGTTCCAAGATTATTGGTAGGGAATATTCCTGCTCCATGGTCTCTGATCAGGATGGACTGAGTTGTCATCAAGTTGTCAGGTGGTGAGAAATTGTGCATCATTTGTTTTATATATTCTATTATCATTATATTTTATTATTATCATTATTAACAGTTGTTGTTGTTATTATTATTATTATCTTTTTCTTTGCTGTCCTGGTGAACTATCCTTATCTCAACCCATGAGTTTTCTTTTCTTTCTGATTCTTCTTCCCACCCCACTGGAGAGGAGGGGGAGTGAGTGAGCAGCTGCAAGGTATTGGGTTACCGGCTGGGGTTAAACCACGACAACAGGTTTAAATACTGAATCATTCTAGGTATGAGAAAAAAAAAAGAAAACAAAAAGTACCTCGACTGTAGAAATTTCTACATTGAATACAAAGGTGCAGTCTGGGGCAAGGGGGAGATGGTTAGGCATTAGTGTCTGCTTCTGAAGCAATTTTCACTTTGTTTATACCAGAATTCCTGCATTTATATTTAACTGAAATTAATGCATTGCTTTCGTAGTCTCAGAAATTCTTCATGAAGTTTATCTGACTTCATGCAGCCTACATCAGGCTCTTCAAAAACACTTAATAACATCTTTGTAAGACAGACTTTAGATACTTTTGCATTTGACTTAAAAAATTGAGTTACAAACAATATTGCAATACATTTATTCTTTTTCATGCAATGACCTTGCCATATCATTAGTCTTCAGTAATCAGCTATGGAAAAAATATGAGAATCACAAGCAGCTTTATACAAAATTCTTGATTTATGAATAATTAGCAAGGAAAAGTAATATGCCTAACTTCAGAAAAAGATTAAATGTAATAGAAAGATAACTAAAAGATCACTTGAAAAGGTTTCACCAAAATGTTTTCACAATTTCACAAGTTTACAAATGATAACTAAAACAAAAAATAGAAATATGTATTGTGCAATGGTGTACTGATTTTTAGATAAAGGTAAAATTGTAAGATCTAGTACTTCATTGTTTCATCAGAAACATTGGATGGAGGGATCACATACCCCTACTGCATACACAGAGGAGTTGTCAGCAGCAATTGAACCTTCATGCAAAACTACCCTGATCATTTACAGTACTTTAATTTCTAAATTTTTCTTTCTCTGTAGATCTCTCATTACTTCATAAACCTTGATTAATCAGGGTTTATAGTGCCCGTGAAAGTACACACAATACACAGAGCTAATCTCATCTAATACTCAGCTGGATTGCAAGTAGAATTAAAGTTTAAAAAAAAAATGTATCCAGAACATCAAGAAAAATCCTTAACTTCTCATTGGAAATCATTTGTGCTGCCACAGTCATGGTATAGGTTTTAAATTTACCACACACTGCTGTTTATCATGCAAATAGCTATTAAATGAATTGTTTCACTTCTCTGTGTCTTTTTCACGTATTCCATCTTCAGTACTACTGACTGAAATAACTGAGGCTTTTTTTAGAGATCTAGCCATCTGAATAATGGGGGTTTGTGCATATCTCTGTATGTATAGAAGAATTGCCTGAGTGCATTTTATGTTTATTAAAAGATCATAGAATCATAGAACGGTTGGGGTTGGAAGGGACCTTGATGATCATCTAGTGCCAGCCCCTCTGCCATGGATGGGCAGGGACAAAGATCCTCAATATTCTATGGATATGCTTTTCTTTAATCTTTGCAGTTTCATATGCAATATCTTAAAAACAGTCTAATAAGTCATGGGCTTCCTTTTTACCGTTAGAAGACTAAAAAATCACTAGAGTGATACACCAGCAAAACAAACTATAATAGAATGCATTTTTAATGTAATTTCATCTATTTTTTTATATAGTTAGCAGTATTTTAATTTGGGCCTATGTGGTTTACGCTGTGGTATTCGATCTGTTTTGTTTTATAGGAAAATATGTCTGTCTCTGCATAATCAGCACATATACTACAGCCAAAAATTAATAATATTTTTTTGCTTTATTTAGTTTATTCATATCTACACTTTAAACCTGTATCTCCCATTTCCCTAAGAAAATATACCATAGTGTCTTCCTAACTGCTTCCTTCCATTCTCCTATTCTTGGAAAACTGGATTTTCCAGTTTTCTGAAATGTTTTTGCAGAATTACTTTGATTTGTCCAAGAGGATTAGAAAAAAAAAAAAAAAAAAACAGTGTCTACAGATTTCTAACATTGTTAAGACACCCTACTCCAGCCTGTCTAGGCTGGAGTAGGCAGTATTAACCAACATTGCTCATTTTTTTGAGTTAGCACAGTTTGGAAGTTGTTCCACTTAGGTGCTGAATGTGCTGACTGCCATCTACTAGTAATGCCAAAGAGGAGGAGACTTTCTGATCTCAGCTGGTACGTGATTCTGTCAACTTTTGCTTGTCACTGGAACTAGCATCTGGCTGAGTGACTGTTCCTCCACTGCACCACACCATGGTAGTTTCAAATAAGTTATTTGACTCTAGATACTGATCTCACCTTAGAAGTGGTGAAAGTGAATGGGGAGAGGGTTCCTTCCCTCTTTCTGCTAGATGCATATGTCCAGGGGATAGTCTATAGTCCCTCCAGATCTGTTGGCAAAGAGGGACTCGTGGTCCTGCAATATAATTATTGTTTATGCATGCACTTGTTCACAGTTAATGAAATAATGTGAGGCCAGTGTCACAGACAGCTAGAATGGTATATTTATATTAGGATTTGGATGCTTAAAATTTTGTAGAGGTGCTTGAGTTTAGAAAGCCTGTTAAAATCCTTTTCAATAGAAGGAATCAAACATGCTGTGTTCTCGTACAGTCTGCCAATGAGGACCCTGAGGTGAATGCTACACCCAGGTGTTTCTTCCATTTTTGTTTTACTGCTCCCACTAGAACCTAGTAAGGAACAAATATATATGAAATATAAGCATTCAGGACTGGGGAGTGAGGTGGGGGCCTTCTATTTGGTAATATAAATGCATCCTGTTAATTTGATCACTCTTAGCTCCTAGCTGAAAACTGACTGGATGTAGACACAGGGCAACACAATAGTTTTACCATCCCAAAGGCCAGGACTTAAGTACAGGTCAGGTATACAACTTTAAACAACTCTTTTATGTTGTAAAAGGTAATACATTGCCTACTACAATGCTCCCAAGTTCCTCAGTCATTAACATCTTATCCTTTTGTGTATGAAAATATTGTTCCCTCTTTTTACTTATAGGGAAACTCAAGCACAAAGAAGAAAAAAAAATCCCTTATTGGATTTATGTACCAAAATATTAAGTATGAATATAGTCTAGTAAGTGTCTACTTCCTAGAATGGATTCCTATGTGAAGTGCCTTGCTTCTGTTTACAGGACAGAAGGAGAGTAAGCTCAGTGAATGGGAAGTGTGAACATAAGTGCATGTATGAAGATGTTGTCTAGAGCTAGCCAAAAGGAAAATGCAGAAGTCAGAGGTGCCTGAAATCATATAAGCTCTGCAACATCTGGACTTTGTTCATGGTTCCTATCCCTCACCTTCTCCTCCTCACTCTACTAACACTGAAAACAAAATACGCAACCATCCTGCAGAAAAGATGGATTGTAAAAAGCATTCATATGAGAACCATAGGATAAACACTCTCTTCAAACTCATGGTGCTTCTTCCTGTTCCAGAAGACCTTCAATTCCTTTGTGAAATAAATAAAAAAATAAATAAATATAAAGATATAAGTGACATTTCTAGAATATGTCCTATAAGGTCAACTCTTCATAGACATGGTGGGATTCAAACCTTTCCAGCT
The DNA here is from genome assembly GCA_000699545.1 of Podiceps cristatus. Taxonomy (NCBI): domain Eukaryota; kingdom Metazoa; phylum Chordata; class Aves; order Podicipediformes; family Podicipedidae; genus Podiceps; species Podiceps cristatus. The sequence goes on from KL278093.1 coordinate 11,164, forward strand.
CAGGAGCAGACAAGAGACATGTTAGGATAACGCTAAGAACACTGCAATTTGTATTTTATTCTGTTCTCTGCATTATCCCGTCAGCATAAAATTCCTCTTTAAGTGACGTCAATCTTAGACTTTATATTAATATGTGTTCTCTTCACTGACTACCTACAGTCTTTCCTCTCAAACCTGTGTCTCTTAATCTCCTATATATTATCCCACATCTTCTGTTATTTTACAGAGTGTAGCAAGAGAACTTCAAAGGAGAAGTAATTGTCTTCAAACTGCCTTTTCTTTTTTTTTCCTTTTTTTTTTTTTTTTTTTCCCCAGGAGTCTGGGGCAAATGCAAAGGCTGCTGTAAAAGGCAAAATATGTAGGGCAGAGCATGTAAAGAAACAGATGGGAAAGAGGTGAGATAGCCACGGACAACATACGGTTATATAGTCTTAGGCCCAGTAATTAATCAAACCACGGGAATTTGCATAATTTAAAAATTACCATACAGCTGTGGGTCAGTACCTTATGAAAAGTCTCTGTGTGCACTGTGATAATTTTATTGGGGGATAATTTTATGTAATGTTAAAACCAATGTTAAATTCAAGGCCATATTTACTTTATATCAGGAGTAGAACCATTAATAAGTTGAAAGTAAAAGAATTGTGAAATATTAACAAGTACATTTTAAAATATGTTATGAGTCACACTTTGAAAATTGTAGACGTGCTTTAAAATTTAGGAGTTATTTTAGTCATCACTCAGAGGGCAGGGTTATTCTTTCAAGAAAAACAGCTTTTCAGGACAGTCTTCAAGTTCTTTATAAAGCACCTTCCAAATGCTCTATGAGGTACTGTGAATGAACAGTCCCTTGGCCTCCAGGTGCCTTGGTGAGTGAATCTGGAGAGGATACTACAATCCATATATACAAAATATAGTCTGGAACATTTCAGTTCTCTAAATTGAATAAATATCCTTCCTTAAAAATGGTGTATTTTGAGGATATATCTTAGTAGTTTTTCAAGGAAAGTGCTCGAATATAGCAGCACAGGAAGAAGGAACAGGGTACAATAGCAGGCAGTTAAGGAGCTTGACAAAGAAATATTTTATTGTCACTATCTGTTTCAACCAAGATTAAAATTTGCAAGAAGTGCTAATAATAAATTTACAATGACTAAGGAATACTGAAAAAAAATGTTAAATTAGTTAATTTAGGGGACATATAGAACTGGTACTTCATAAACATGTTATCTAATAATTTATACTTTGTGAGCATTTAATCTGATTCTTCACATTAAAATGAATCAGAATTCTAAAAAAACGAAAGCATTTGGACTACAGTTACTGAAATGTTTTATGTATGTGCACCAGGTTATGCCTGAAGGATGAAGACTGAAAATAGTTCTTGCCTCCTAAAACTTCTGGTATTAAAATATCTATTATTTAAAGTTATTTTTAAATGCCAGTGTTATTTTATCTAAATTCTCATAGAAAACATGCAATAGAAAACTTGCCTGGGGTCCATTCCCCTGTCTTGAACTGCCATAGCCTTCATTACCCAAACTTGCAGGGTCTTTCCCCTTTCACACTAATATGGGAAGGTAATAACAACTGACACTAGAATATGGTTCACCTATATTTTAGTGTTTACACTATATATGTCTACACCTAAACTGTACACTTAGTACCCATTTTAGTCAATGCAGATGGAGATAGTACAGCTGGTCTAGTTGAGATAGACATTTGCTGGACAGGATTCCTGTACAGAATCCATTGGCAGCACTGACCAGGACTACCCTGGGAGCTTACACAAATACCTCAAATTACAAATACCTAAATTTTCATGTTTGAAGCTGTATCCCTCCCCACTCCTGACAGGATGAACTGAATCCATCTTAGTTATCAAACACAGCCAGGAAAGTGAACAGAGGAAGGAACTGTGCCTGTTCAGGCAATATTATAGCACTGTGGTTGTAGTGGGCTATCACCAGTCTATTCCTGTTGTTTAAATTAATCTTCTACTTATCTCTGTGTGTCTTCATGCCTGCTCTACAAAATTTTTTGTCTGTTTCATAGAATCATAGAATCATCATCTACCCACCATCTCACCTTTATCTTACTGTCTGCTTTTATCCTTTGCCTTTCATTTTTCCCCCAATTAATTTAACTCTACCTAGTTAAATCTAGTGAATAAACATATGGCCACAGAATGAACAAATATTGGCTGCTACCACATTATTTATTTCTGTATGCCTTACTTCTTCTGCCTATGTCTGGTTTTCAGTCTTTAATATATATAGTTAACTTTTATATTGATGTTTGCAGTGCCTAGCACAATGGTACATATTTGTGAGTAGTCCTTTACGTACTGCCACAGTAAACATGATTAACAATGTAGATTTTTCTGGCCCTGAAATCTACATCCTGTTTAAATCCTACATTTATTTGGTTTTAATTACTTAAACCAAAAGTTATAAATTTGCTACTATTCACATTTCTAAGTGCATCACCGCATTATTATTAACACAATAAAATCACATCATTACAGTAAATTCAACAATAAATTCTTCATTGATCATTTTGGTTTCCTGAAGTTTTAACACAGTTTAGTATCTCTCTTTTCTCTTTCATGGAGTATAGAATTTATTTCTGTTTCTTCTCCTTTCTGCTCCCCCCTTTTTTTTTTTTTCCCACCATATACTTCTGACAGTTTTCTGTGGCATCTGAGAAAATTATAACTTCTTGAAACTGTGGAACAGAGGCTTAATCTAACACCATGAGGCCTCCAACAGACCTATCACTGTTATGTGTGCCTGTTATTTAGCTATACTATGAAAGGATTCCTATGAGATCATATATATACATACAGTGTATATATATATATAAATATATATGCTGTGAAAAGCCTACAGAGAAGAAAAAATTACAAAGTTGATTAGGCAATTATACACCCTTTATGACCTGTAGACAAGTTACACCATTTATAGTCCCTCTGTTTCAGTAATGTTTCCAGTTTCCTGCTTTCTTTCTAATATCATGTTTAATAAGGGACTTGCTTATTTCTTCTTTTTCCAGTCATGTAACTATTTTACCAGTTTGTAGAGAACAAGTGTCATAGTTGATATGACAACTGAGAAAAGGACATGATTTCTACTGAAAACTAAAAAAGAGCGCAACATATTTAAAGACAAACAAGGGACTAAAATTGCATCAGCTTTCTACTGACAGGTAGAGAGATGGAACATCAATAAAAAAAATGAAGAACATACAAAGGTTAAGTTTAATGTGACTCATAATTTAATCTTAATTATTTACTGATTACTTTCTGTAAAGAAAGATGTCCATCATAATCACTTTGACTTTCATAATCCCATAATATTTATAATACCACTGACCACCTAAAGTCAGTGTCTGTCCCTTATTGAGAATATGTACAGAAAAATGTCCCTCACAGAAAAATGATGCAAAACCTGATATATTTCATATTTGCCTGAAGTGTTTACATTGTGTTTACTCACATAAGTACACTTGCAATCTGTGGTTACTGCCCCACTACTCTTTCAAGTGAAAAGCTAGTCTTTTATAAACACCCATTAGTTTATTACTATCCAAATTTTTTTTTGAAAACAAGTTATACTTTCAACCATGATGACAAAGACTATAACTTGGAATTTTATTATATGTTTAAGGATGTATTTATGGCTAGTATACTTTCATGAAGCTTTATGCAGTGAGCTTTTGTTGCAGTGGTTTTTTGTGACTTGACAGTCAACTGGATTGATGAGTCACTCCTTTTCTGCCTATTCATCTTGTTTTGATAGCTCTAATCACTCTAGCATGTCAGAGACTAGACATTAACACCCACTATAAGTTTTGGAAGAAAAAAAAATCACAATCAGGAATTTCTCTTATGACATTTTGTTTTAGGAACTCCCTGTTATTACCTTATTTAATTTCTTTATCTCTAAACTATAGACTTAAAGATAGACAAATACTCTATTCTACTTTCCCTGGTTTATTTACAGATGAAAAATTGACATCTTAGTTTAAAAATACATGCCTGTATCTCTGTATAAAATATATTCATTATATATAAACATACAGATATAGAGAGAATATTAACTTGAACTCATGTTCTCATTCAAGTTCAAATTCTCACCTACCTGCATGTCTACACTGATAAGAAAATGTAGTGATGCTAGCCAGGGATGCTGACTGATGGTGTACCTCTATTTTGATGCTGTATTTCACGTCACACTTTCACTGTACTTTCTTGCTCTCAGGATCTACCCTGACAAATGTCTGGTGTCCTACTACAGTGGAGGCCACACTGCAATTCACAAAGCAACTCTCATTTCTTTAAAATCTTTTCCTGACAATATGACAGGACTACTGCAGGGGCTTGCTGACAACAAGAGGGCTGTCTTTACAGCAGCTGCTGGATGCTGTGGCCACAGTCCAATGGAGCTGGTATTAGAAGCTTAGTTGGGCAATCTCATGGCTTTTTTCCAGTCTCTAACCTAGATTTCTTTCCTTTAGAAAGAAAGGTTTGTGGAAAAGGTTGTGGATAAGGAAGAATCCTGGTGCTTGTCCAATTTTTGTCCAAGTAGGAGATTGGACCGTGAAGAGGTGTGAGAGGTGTATCACTATGGATATGACCAAAAAACCAGTCTGGTTAATCAGTGTCGGGAAGAAGATTTGCATGACAGGGTTCAGGCTTACGCAGAAAATGAATGCTACTCTCTGGCAGTTGCCCAAAGTCAATGTTAACAAAAAGGCCAACTAATATCAGAACAAGATGAAGATGAGAAATAACCTATCCTAAAGCCAGATGTGACCTTCTGCAGCAATGAGGCAAAAACGTCTGTAATAGGATTTTCAAGAGGTCCCTGAAGTATTCCAGCCTCTGGAAAAACTCTGACTGTCACAGTGCACTACAACAAACCACATACCTTTTCTCACTGAAGGAGCCTAATATATAACCTACTTAGGAGGTGAATCTAGCAGTGAGCTCCTGGAGCCTTTTTTCATCTCAAGGTATCCTCTGCAGTCAAGCATTCCTATGTCAGGAATCAAAATGTGGTGAATATGTTTCTCTGTATACTTTGAAAAGAGGACAATGGTCTCTGCATAAATCTCCAACCATGTCTCCACAGGTCATGCCCCTTATTTCCCATCCTCCAGGGGACCACGTGGTGTCAGGTTCAAACTGCTGAGATTGACATGCAAATGAAGATATAAAATGGAATTTGGGATCAAAAAGACTGCAAGAGTGTTGCGTATTGGGAAGTCAAAAAAAGCTTGCTGATGTACCCTTTCACCCCCACTACAGTTCATCTGAGTTTTTGCTAGGCAAACACTGCTTACTTGTCAAATGCCCGGTCCCTGTAATTTTTGACACCTCATGAGCCTCATCCTCTTTGACAAGCTTTGTTTCTGAAAGATAGTCACACTCTGCAAAGTAATATAAACTTTAGAGACATGTCTCCATTATAGGGATCTTAGTCCTCCATATTCTGAAGTCAAGAAACAGCCAACCACAAGAGAGGATATAGAATGAACAGAGTTTTTCAGAAATTTTGGCTAATCTTCATCCTTGATTTGGAGACAAGGTATCATCAATTCATGGGTTTGTCACATAGCACAGGTACTAGACAGGAACGAGGAAAATAGCAGCAAGCAGAGACTTTGTTTCACCAAAATTTCTCACAAGTCTTCAAATTTCTTTGTCCTGCTAAAACAGTCTTTTCATTACCCTTCACATATAAACCCCCTTGGACTGCAAATATTGGCAAATTTCTTATACATTAAGTACTCAAAATAATCTAGACCAATTTGAATTACCTGTAATAATGGAAACACTCCCATCAGTGAATTAACCCAGGTGACAGGAAGGAAGCCAGCATGGCTAGGCAAGGAC
>KL278094.1:0-18946 GCA_000699545.1 Podiceps cristatus
CTCCCCTATTCTCCTCCTCACCCCACCAGGGTTGGGGGGCAGTAAGCGAGAAGCTGCATGGTCCAGTTACCGTTCAGGGTTAAACCACAACAGTACTGTTAGACTAAGGTGTTTGGGATTTGTTGGTTGTTGTCTTTTGGGTTGGTTGTTTGGGGGGGGGGCATTGGGTTTTGTTTTGGTTTGGTTTTTTATGTTGAAGGTTACTAAACCATGCCTGACCTCCTAAGAATATTTTCTTTAATTAGAAAATGCTCCTAGTTAGAGATGTCAAGCCCTAGTTTCAAATAAGGAATGTCTAGTTAAACAACCCAAAGAGGAAAATCTCTTAATCCATAACTTTAATCATATCAGGTATTTTACATATTTTACGTAACCAAGTATGTACTTAAAACCAAATTGCTGTCCAATTCAAGGAATACTAAATAATTTACTTGAAGTGAACCTATAAAGAACAGTCTGACTGCCATGTGTTAGCCTGGGGAGTCCTTACTATGAAGAAAAGCAGCACATGCATACAGGCACAAAAAATGCTTCCTCATCTTCCAGTAAATCCCCCCAAAAAATGATAAAAAAAATTAAATAAAATGCACTAGTAATTCATGAGATAACTGACACACTGATTTAATGTCCTTTCATAGCCAGTATAAAGTGTCCTAAAATTTCTGACTAGCTTGGACTTTCCAACCTCACTGTGGTTTATTTGCTAATAAGAGATCCTATTCTCTGGCTGTAATAAGGACAAGCAACTTCAAGTTGAGAATCAGTGGGTCAATGACAAAGAACATTCTGTGCTTCAAGGCTTTTTCAGCCAAAAGAGAGCTCTGGTTTAAAGGCAGAATCATTATGTAAGCAGTGTCTGCTATCTCACAAAACTTGCAATCTTTGGGTAGGATAAAAAATTTCTTCCCATAATTCCACAAGAGAGTCCAAGACCTAGATGTGAGGACAGGTTGTGGTAGGTGACTTTGAAAAAACATTGCTATTAATAATATAGTATAATAAATAGTTTTGCAAGGAAAGGTGTACAGTTACATGGAAACAGAGAACAGCTGAATAGTATTAAATCAACAAGCCAGCCTTGTGACTCCACCGGTCCTAATATTTGTGAACTCACGTATCCTGGAGAAAACCTTGCATGTTCTTCTCTTGTCTTGCCTGGATTTGGGGCCCAGGCACCACCCCCATCCCTACCCCATTCACTTCCACCCCCTCAGCATAAGGCTCAAGTGGCAAAAGTATGTTTCACTGACAGGCAGAGCAAAGATCATGTTCCTTTTCACCCTCTGATTGCACCATGACCTCCAAGGGCTTATTTAGATCTGTCCTTAACTGTTCTCAGCTCCAAGAGGAGCGGCTCTGGCCCCTTATGGTCCTTAAACCCTGCTTTTTACATAAAAATAATAGCTTACACCCTATTCTAGAAATAGCTAAGAAACTATAGACAAATTATTGGCAAATATCTGCTTGAGAAGAAACAAAACCAATTAAACCCAATATTTGTCCTTTTAGCAGCCAATTAGTAGTAGTACAATTAAATAGCTGTAGTAGATACTTTAAATATTCTGACTGGGACAAGGCTTCAAATATGCTTTCCCTGACAAGTTAATTCGTATTAATTAATTTATGTCCATATCTTAATTTGCTTCAAGTTTGAATGACTTTAATGTAAAGTCACACACAAGTGAGTATAATTGACGGTGTCCACACTTACGCTACTTTCAATTATGTCATTGCTGGGACTTGGGAGCTCAGATCTGTGGTCCTCGGGGCTATGCAGATCTGAGCCTCTCTCAGAGCCTTTCTGGGGGACTTGTAGGAAGATCCTCCTACCCTTTCAAGTTCATAGGGGAAAGAAGAGTGGTTTAACCTGTCCTGCTTGCAAAGCAGGCAGCTCACTAGATCAAGTAATAGTACTGCTTGGCTTCTGCCTTTTACCTCAGGCTTTATGAGAAACTCCACATACAAAACATAATCACACTCACATGAATGGTTTAAATGCATGAACAGCAACTGACTTGAAGAAAAATCTGGACGAGAGTTTTTTCCACAGCACTCTGAGGAATAATTAGCTCGTCATGGTCACTAAGCAACATGAGCATTGGTACCCTCAGGATGTTTCTTTAAGCATTATCTAATGCATTTTCCATTGGAGCTGTTTGCTAAAATTCAAGGCAAATACATGAATTGAATATGTCAGCTCAACAGGGGTTTAAGAAACTTGAGATGAAATCTGTAGATAGTTGCTTCTCAAAATTCCTGAAGGTCCAGCTCTATGTCCCCTACTACTAGTGTTTTGTTGCACGTGAACCCCCTTGGTTTACAGTCAGTGTGCTTGTTACAAAGTTTTATTGATGCTTATACATAAAGTACTGTATCATGAATTAAAATGACTATTGCATGGAAAACAAAAAATGCTCACTATGAATAGCCAATGAGTTTGATGCTCCTTCATCCTGGATCACTGGGTAAAGTAATTCATAGATTTATTTCTTAAAAGCATACTAAAAGTCACTTTAGAACAGAAGAAAAGTACAATTAGTTAACAAATACATTTTTCAAAGCACAAAGTGAATTTAAATACCCATCTCTCCATAAATTGTCATCATTGAAATGTCTCACTAGTGGAGTGCACATGAATATATTGTGATGGTTCCTGTGGACATTATTTCACTTAAACAGTGAACGGTGCAGAAAGAATTTCAGGGTTTATTTTCTTAAGTACACACTGGAAGAAGGGAAGAGTTTGTACTCCCCCTCACCTCCGCCCTCCTTTAAATATTTATCATGTCTTTTCCTGTAATTCAAACACATAGCATTGGAAAAAAAGTCCAAAGTTCATCAGTAAGACACTGTTGTGTCATCGTCCGTCTCCCCACCCCCCCACCCCCCCCTATTTTTCTGGATTTGTTTGAATTTACTAGTGAGGCACTGTCTAGTCAGGAAACTGCAGATACCAATTAAATCAGTTTAAAAGCTGATACACCAAAAGCTTAGACTCTCCTTTAAGTAGGAAACAGCTGCACTGGGTCAAGATGTCATTGATCTTTGTTATTTGTTAACACTGTTCTGGGGAAGTCACTGCTTTCACAACAGTGCCTGTGGAATGGCATGAGGGAGCATTTCTCAGATGCTTCAGTGCAAGGACTCCTAGTTTAACTTGTACTGCATACAAAGAGGCAGAATTTCTCTACAGTGTCTGAGGAGAGTGTGTGCATTTTGGCCATTGCATGTGGTGGGCAAATCCTTCATGGAAGGGGCAACAGCGTCGTAAAACACTGCAGCTGCCTGCGAAACGATCGTGTAGTTAAGTCTTAAGCAACCAAACAGAAAAAATCCCCAAAACAGACCAACAAAAAAACCCAAACAAAACCACCCCCCAAAAATCCCCAAAGCCTTATTTCAGCAATTTGAATGTGCGACCCTAAAATAAATCATTGCTAACTTCAGATAAAATAAAACAAATTGCCATTAAACTGGGACAGCATGAGATTAGCATTCATTTAATCACATTGGTCTTGAGATTGTTTCACCAGTTCACTTTAAATCAGCATCACACAATGTCCAAAGTGCTGTAAATTTACGGGGGGTGGGGGGAAGAAATGCACTTTTGTTATAAAGAGCGTACTGTTGGGCTTCATCTGCACATAAGCCTATGCCAGGTGAACTGAAAGTGTATTTTTAGATTAATTTTGTTAGCTGCGGTATATTAATTTTGTCAGCTGTGGTATTGTATCCATAAATCTATGACCTGCATCTAATTTATTCTAATGCTCTTTTGCACTACTTTGGCAATAAAAAGCAGTCTTGAAAGAGGAAGGAAGCATAATTGAAGTCAATGGAATACCTCATATGCTTACAGCACTTCAGCACCTCTGAGGGCTGGATAAAAGTGCAAAGTGACATAGACCAGAGCACCACTGTGTTACACCCTATGTACATATACATGGTCCTGGCCTGGTGGAGCTGAAAAGAGAAGAAGCAGAAGATGGCTACAGCTGAAATGGGGAGCACCAGGAAATAGTATCAGATAAAAAATTGGTCTCTCCGCTCAATCTGGCTAAGTAACAATTAATGGAAAAGGGGATGGAGGAATAGAGAGAATTGTGACCAAGCAAAATATATGGCATGCAAGGACAATCCAGAGAACGTATGTGCTCATCTGTGCTCAAAATTGCTCAGCTCAGGCATCTTTAAGTAAGCTTGAACACCTTTCTGTTGAGCTCAGAAGAGACCTGTTATAAGAGGGGAGAAGGCAGTGCCCCATGGGCCTCTGCAGGGCAGCAGCTGTGGCTCAGCAGTCCTCGTGTTCTCTGTAGCAAAAGAAATTTGATTTCTATAGTCCCAACTTTGTAGATCGGCCATAAGCACCTGGGAATCAATATCTGTCCATGCTGTTGTTAAACAGTAGAGTAAAAATACTGTTTTATCAGCAAGAATAGCTTATGGTCATCCAATGTTACAAATGTCTTCGGCCAGGGCTACTAATGTTCAAGGCAATGGCCAGACTGTCAACAGGTTCTATCTTTGAAATTAAAAAAAGCAGATTGTTACAAGATAGAGTTTGAAAAGACTATGCTAAACTCTGGGATCAAGCAATACATCAGGATATTTACATCTCCTCTGAGCAGACCGAAAAAGGAAACATAATTTTCGTGAGCATTTCTGTACGTTCTATTTTTTCCCACCACCTCCTTTGTACTGTAACAATGCATTTGGTAAAGTAGGTGTTCATCCCATACCTCCTGATCAAATTTTGTTTACCATCTTCTTTCCCAGACTTCATATTAGTAATGACCTCCATAAAGATGCATTCAGTCACCGCTAAAAACTAAGCGGGGGTGGTAATGAGCGTACCAGGGAAAGGAGAATCTGGGTTGGCAGCCGTGCCCTCCAGTCCAGCCCCTCATCACAAACCTTTACCTTTCATGGAGCTTGTCACTACATCTCGACCTTAGGAAGGAAATGAATCAGATGTGGGACGACCCAATTCCAATTAGTCACACCCAGGTCAGCTGCAGCCTTGCTGCTAAATCAGTTCTGAACAGGAGCCAGTTAAAGGGGCGGGGGAAGAAGTGTATCTTGAATCTGTGGGAAAAGGAAGTAGAGTCTGCCCTCTACGGCTCGGCCACCCCTGCCTGCCACAGCGTAAAACTCCAGCGGCTGCAGAGCCCAGCCTGCCTTTCCTGCTAAATTGCAAAATGGCAGAGGCTAATTCCAGCCATCTGCAATGTGGTGGGATTTCATGGGCTTCATTAGCGTGTTTAAACAGGATGGCTGAACCCTTTCCTTAAACATCTCTGCTCTTTGCAGTTCCTCTTCTGCACCCTATTCGCATTTCTGTTGAGGCTGCTGGATCAGGTCAACAGGTAAAATGCACCTTTGACCGAGTCCTTAGCTGGAAACATTGATGCCACATCACATCGATGCTACTGTCTTGAATGACCAGATGAACTAAGTCGCATACAACCAGTTCATCAATTTCAGAATAAAAGTTAATAATAACCCACTGTGAGGGCCTGACATGGCACTTCCTAGCACCAGAAACCTCAGAGGAGGATCTTTAAAGAACAAAAAGTGATTTGAGATGTCTTGAATTTTGAAATTTTCAGAAGAAAACGCTACTTTCTTCCTGTGACAGATGATCACAGTAGCACTGACCCATGATAGAAGTATCTTTGCTAGACATGGAAGAAATTATTTTTCACCCAATTAAACAAATAGATGGCTGATTCTTAATATCAAAAAAGCTAAAGAACTTAAAACTTTTTTTTTTCTTTTTGCATTCAGCTGTTAACAGAAGTAATGATAGTAATGTAAAATAACTTGCAGTAATGAGACATAATTTACATTCTAAATGGGGCTAGAATTGTGGGCACTGGATTAATTATTTTTAGTGATTTGCTTTCTGGATTGACTGGCAATTCAGTTATTTTCACACAATTTAAAAGGCCTTAATGTTTCAAAGGGCAAGTATATATCCTGCAACCAAAAGTCCACAGGAAATTTTTGGTATCTTGCACTGATTCATTTTTGAAGCAGTTTGTTACATTCTCACTGTATTAGGAATACAGTAACATTTTAAGTAATATTTTAGTATTTTGTACTCTTCTTGTGCAAAAAAACATTCAATAACTCTGGTGCATTTGCTGAAATCTTAACCTAGCATAAGACTAATGATCTACAGAAAAGTCAGACTATGTTTTCACATATGTTTTTTCTTTACCTTGTATGAACTTTATATTACTAGGAATCTGAATGAGCACTTTGTTCCTTGGTTAGCAATTGATAAGAGTGACTCTATATCACTGTACTGTCTAAAGCTGCAAACAATTAATTCTCTAATTCATTGCCTGCTAAAAGGGTGATGTGACGGTTCCCAGAACGCATCTACAACTATTTTAAGAGGTATTAAGAGGGTCTATAGAAATGTATGGAGATGTAGAAGCATGGATAAGTAACAGCGACCATTGACTGGACCATCAGTCACACTCCTGAATATGTCAAGACTCTTAAACGTAAGAGTGTGGGCGAGGGAAAACGACCGCATGTTGGTGTCAAGTGGTACCTTCTAGCTATTACCAAGAAGTGGGGGCTGAGGCAGCTTCCGTAAATTTACCTCCTGTTTATCCCACTCCTTGTTTATTTTTGGAGTCTGCATTGCTTGTGGCTGTAACAGGGGATGTTGAAAAGGAACTGCCAGATTCAGGGTGGTTTTCCCAACTGACAGGGGTCATGCTCGCCAGTTATGAGGACAAGTAGACTAAGTTGGGGGGAAAAAGAGATTCATTGAGGAGACCTTGAAGGGAGGTGCTACAGGGCAGTACAAGTCAGAATCACAACATTAAAGTTTAAGCTGAAGGCAGAAGATGGTGCTCTTTCTCAGGCAATTGCAGCGTCAAGAAAGAGTGATACCTGCTTGTTGATCTTGATCCTGTGGAAAAAGAAGACGAAGCAATGACCCCGCCAGCCTGAGCAGCCAAAATGATGCCATCAACATGAGGTGAGTCATGAACAGCTGGTGTCAGCATACTCTGAACCACTGCCTGCTACCACAAACATCCAAAGACTGTGCAAATCAAGGAATGAATCTTTCCTCCTATCTTAATGAACTATTTGTATCTTTTAAGGGTTTTCCTACAGAGTGGAATATCATCCATTACAATTCTCTCTGATACTTTTGAAGTTCTAAGCATGTGTTTGAATTTGAGCACACACAGACAAGTTCTTAAGAAAAAAAAGTCTGTCACCATTTCCTAAACTTACAAGTTATGCAATTTCTACTTTCAAAATTGTCGGGCACCTGACAGTGAAAAGATCTGGCAAAGGCCATGCTGTACTTTACAGGGGAAAGTGAAATCACCTAACTGCTACAGTATCAAAAAGCAAGTAAATTGAGAGGGGCCACATCAACCATATTGTATTCAGCATACAGAGATCCAGGAGTCTAAATTTGCTTCAAGTAGTCAAGGGTAAACAAGTTTAGGTTTGATTTTTAGAATGTTTAATTAATTCAATCATTTTGCTGTAAATGTTCCTGTAAAAGGTTTAGCACTAAATGGAAATGTTGTCTCTAGAGGTTAGTATTTTACAGATCTGTCTTCATGCTGTGTTACTTCCATTACGTGATTATTGACTGTATTAATTTGACATCTTAGCTAATGAACAGATCTCCTCTATTTCCCACTTAATTCATTGATTTTCAGACAATTGCAATTGTGACTGTTACTTGCTCAAATTCATGATTAGCATAATCTGAATTTTGTGATTAATTTGCCTGATTTTATAAAGATTTAATTGAAAAATTATTAATTACATTCAGAGATACTTTTCATCATTTCAAATTGACTTAAACTTTTAGAGAAAGATCAGCAGAACAAGAGAGGCTGAGAGCTGCTGGGTGTTCCATTTAGGTCAAACCTTTTGCATCTCACAAAAACAGTCTCAAGTACCTGCAGAGTTATTCTGATTTAGCATCAGCCATCAGCATTGTTGAGACTTGTTACTAGTTGAGCTGAAAACAGCTTTTCTGAAAACCTCCAGTGAAATTCAATACAAATCTTGTTTGTTTTGCCAGAACAAATGAAGTGTGAAGTAAGTTAAGTGGGCATGTTTCATACTCTTAATAAGCTGATGGGAAGAGAAGGGAAAATCTAATTTGTTAAATAAAAGGGACTGAAAGGCACAAAGTTCACTAGTTTATCTGTAAGAGGGGTTTCTTTGTTTAACATACATGTGACTGTAACAGTGTCTGAGACCCTTGGCTGGAATAATTTTTCTTGTAAATAATTCCAAATAACAAAGCTATAGACTAAGAACCCTTTTTTGTACTAGATAAAGCTGCGCAACCTTTCTCAGCTCTGTGAGTTAATCCACATCCAGACTCACAGCCAAGTGCTGAAGTAGAACTGGAAATTGGTACTCAGGAGAACCTGCAAGATTGTAGGCAAAGTATGGAAGAGCACGTGGGAAGGCATGAAGAGCAGCATTCAAGCTAACTGCTAAACCTCTTTGACAGAGCAGGTTGATATATTTATACAGCAAAATAATAACAAATACAAGTTATCTACAGTCTACTGGAAGTGCCCCATGCATTGTTCAAATTAGTTGTGTTCCAATATCATAAAACAAACCAATAATTTATCATATAATTAATTTTTGTCTTAAATATCTCAATTTGCAAGTGTGTATATTTCAGTCTGTAGCCAAGTCCTGAAAATAAAATTAAAAAACCCCAAAAAAAACAAACTTATCTCACTCAAACCCCTCACTTTTCATGAAAAATGTAGTAAGATATTTTTTTTTATCCTCTTTAATCTGCATATGACCCAATAGATGTTAAATCTTCTTTCTGGAAGTTGCAAAAAATACAGCTACCTATTTACACATATGGGATTCTGAGAATCTTATTTTGATTCAGTCCTATTTTGAGTCTCTTGGTACAGAGTGTTTCGTTGGCTTTGTGGTTTGGAGGCTGCTTTTTTATTTTATTTTTTCGTGGTTCGTTTTTTTTTGGGGGGGGGGTGGTAGGTTGGTGGTTTTTTTGTTGGTTTTTTTTTTTTTTCAGATAAGGAAACACTTAGTTACCACTGGAAAAGATGTACATTTAGAATTTGGAAGAGAAACAATTTGGAGGAAGATCCTCATGGAATATATTCAACATTCTCTTGAGATTAAAATATCACTAAATATCTTCTAACATCTAAATTAACCTCATGGTAAAAGAAAAAAAAAATCAAGCCAACTAATACAATTTTCTGACAGGTTCCCTATTTTAGACCAGCCACACTTGTCCTCTGAAGAACATTAGATGCAAAAAACATTGAAGTTAGGCATAGTATGTCTGGAGTTATTCCTCTATTCTAATTCATGCCAAATATATTGTAAGCAAACAAATAATTCTCCCCTGCTTTCTAGCTTGAATCCTTGAGTTAAATTGTGAAAATGGCCTTGCTGACTTCCGTAACTTGTAAGTTTGCAGTAGAAAACATTTCTGTTTTTTAACTTTTTGCATGGTTCTCAACCTGGCCTCTGACAAAGGAAGCTTTACTTTTTTCGTGTGATAATAAGGTCCCATTAGCCAAAATATGCTCCAGTTCACCCTGAACAACCCTCTGTTTGCATATTAAACATGAAAGACCTAATGTGGAAGAGATGGGGTTGTTCAAGTGTAACAGAAAAGATAACATATCCTGAAGAAACTCTGTTGTTTCCAAGAAATGCTCCATAATGTGGCAACCTCTCAACTGAAACAGAGGAAAGATTTTTTCAGAAATTAATGAAATCATTGATTATTTTTAATGAGTGATCCTACTCTTATCTAATATTTTTTGGGAAATCACCCTGAACATATGCTGTGCAGGGCCATAACAATACTAAGATGGGAAAAATTCTGAGTTTTCCAGGTCATTTCTCATTTTCATTTTCTTATAATCAACACTCTTTTCAGATTAAACCATTTCACAAGCAAAAGAAAACATTTCTTATGAAATAATGAAGGATCATCTACTAAGCATAAAGAAATTACAAGGAACATGTCCTCTTGAGCTTGTCCAATTTAATATTTAAATCTGTGATAAAATAAAATTTAACAAAATATAAAGCTGGGTTCTAAAAATAAAAGGTACACATGACTGAAGAGACCAAATAATTTCAGAACGGTGTATCTTAAATTGATAATGTCATACTGGAATTTAGATAGGCCATTGCAAACAATAAGTAACTGTTGCTTAACATTTCCTCCCAACTCATAACTAGCCTCACATCTCTGTGGGTTCACAATGTATACTTCAATCCCTTACACTCTCTTCAGGATGATTTAAGCTAAAATGTTTTCATTTGCTTAGAACAAGAAAAAAAACCAACACATCTCCATACTCTTAGGTGGTTTGTTTGAGCTGATGAGCTCATTAAGCCAGAATAACTTTACTACTAAAGCCAGAGTTGAAGACACAGGATGAGAAAGGACTCCACAAGCCTGGTTTCCCAAAGATTTTCCCTTTTCCTAAACAGTAAAGGAAGTAATTTGAGAAGAGCCATCAGAACTGAAGTAGTTCCCCAAGTAGTTGCAAGTTTGCAAAAAGTTTTGCAAATCCTTGTATGTTCTCTGAACCATATCAATGGTTCTGGAAGATTATTATACATCTAAATGCTCTTCTAAGAGCACGACATCAACTTGCAAGATGTGATTAACTTATGAGGACTGCAGCATAGTAAAATGGTGGCCACAAAATACTCACTTGTGCAGTCAGACATTACTGAACCTTTCCAGATCAACTCCTTGCCTGCCTCCAAATCTCCTTCACATATTTAAAACTAAAGAACTCCCTTTCCAGCACAACACAGATGTAATTCTCCTCATCCTCCATTTATCTGTGCATTTTCAGTCATGGACAAAGTGACAGAGCAGTCTCTGTGAAAGCTCCACAAACTCCAATAAAGATTGTCTCAGAGAGAAAAAGCAGAAGTTATTTTGTGAGAGTCCAAGTATGATTAGCAAGAAAGAAATCAAGGTCTTTTTTAGGAATCCCCAAAATGTCCTCATTAAGAAATAACTGTTTATGACCTTGCATTTGAAAAGCTTTTATTTCCTACCAAAAGGAGAAAAATGTCCCACATCAGAAACAGTTGAGTTTTGATACATCAGTAAAATAAAACATAACATCACAGAGGCCCTGATTCTATGCTATACTAAACATTAAGGTTATTTTTACTGTAAACACCATTCCATTAACTTGTGCAAATGTACCCAACATGAATTTTAGCATGTTGTAGGGGTTTTATTTGTTGTTCCTTAACAGAATAAATAATTACAACTTTTAATTGGAAAATAAAATAAGAATGTGGATATAAACAGTATAAACTGCAGAGCTATAGTTAGGAAGGATACTATATGGTCTGAAAAGAATGTCCAACAACTGCTGGCAAAGAGCTTTGCATTTATTTTATAGCTTTTATAGCTTTTCTTTTTTTTTTTTTTCTTTTTTTTTTCTTTTTTTCCATGTGAGGAAGTTTTAAAGCATCTGTATTGAAGTTTAAGCTTTTATGTTCCAATTTCTGCTTTACCTTGAGCAGAATGATCAAACTGGAAAAAAAAAAAAAAAAAAAGAATTCCAGAAGTGTAACTTCCTTTTCCTTGCTTACTTCACATGATACCTTACCTTACAAGAATCTCATAGGCAGAACTTGTCAACAAGACAGTCTTTTCACATAAGAATGATCAAAGGTAAAATTATAGTTCTACTGATGCAGTGCATTATGCACACAGTATATTTACAGTGCAATTGAACCTCTCTTCATCAAAAAAGAAAAAAGTCCAATCTCTTCCAAGATGAAGATTCAGTCCTGCAGCTCAGCTTTCATAGTCTTCCTGGTTTCAAAAGTCATATGAAAAAAAAAAAAAAAAAAAAAAAAGAGGATGGGGTCCCAACTTCAATGCAGAAAGTGAAAACAAGTTATATGTAATTCAATGGAACAGGAAGTGAAGAACAGTGTATACAATTAAAATTTTAAGGTGGCATTTAAGCAGGATGGAACTACCAAAGCTGAAATCAAAGACACTTAATACCTTTATTTTTAGTAAACAAATTCACCATATAGTAATTGCTATAATGAATCAGAACCTTAGTTTACTTGTTGCAACAAGCTGTAGGCAGCTTTAGGAAACCAGCAAGTCTTTCTATCATCTTATGCTAATCAATTTGTGCACTTTGTCATTCTGTATTTTAAAATCTCTCAAATTTGCTAGGGCCTTGGCTCATCCTAAGCAAAGCTGGCTCCTTTTTATTTCATGGTAACTTACATAAATACTCTAAATGAAACTGCTTCTCTTTTGGATGTACATAATTAAGGTGTGGTCAGTTATCTACTTAGTGAAAGATAAAAGGAGAACTCAGTTGAAAAATTCTGTATTCTTGATATCATAACATTTTGCAGAAGGTGGCCAACTTATTTAATTCCTTGTCAAGGAAAAGGTCTGAACAATGTATTTTAACATTCTCTATTAATTTTGATAATATTCAAATACTTAATTTGCATCATTGTTATATTTTAGGTTCATGCAAAAATTCAAAACTACGTTCATATTACAATCATGTATCTCTTTACATTCAACTGTATTTCAGCCTACTATCAAAATGAATACTCTAACATTTTCATATGTATATTTTTCATTTTGTTTCCATGGGAAAATCTTACAAGGATGTTTTTTCCTGCCTTCAGAATGAAAGTAAGAATTAAAATACCATGCTTTTCTGAGGAAATTTCATTTCTAAATAAAAGGGACTGAAAGGCACATATACACACACAATCAACTGTTTCCCACAATGCTTCTAAGTATCTCTTACAGACAAATAAAGCAAGGCGCAGAAAAATTATGCAGTTCACTAAAGTTTAACGAGCAAAATCAGAAACAGAATCCAGGTGTTACAGATTCACAGTTCCACAGTCAGAATGGCATTTTTTGTTTAAGGTTCATAAATATCCATTTAAAACTCATGCCACTTAAGCAGCCACTCTTTGAGCACCTGTTTGACAAAGGGATGTAAAAGAAACTTCTAAAATTCAAGGCAGAGCAACCTGCTTTTTGCCCTTTCTTACCACTTTAAGCTCTTGCATAAGTGTTTTGCAAGAGTGGAATCAAACATTTCATTGCCACTCAAAGCAGTTTTCCTTCCCACGTTACTTCAGACTGAGCATATATGCTTTTTATTTTCTCCAGCAGGCATTGAATCTTCCCTTATTTGAGGCATAACTAATTTTGCTGTTGCTTCTTGCCCTTTATTAAACTAGCTTGTACATTGGATGCCTATCGTTACAGTCCAGAATGTCTGCTATTTAAAACACTTTGAATACTTTGAGGGTGGTCTATCTATGGGCTTACATATATTTCTCTCTACAGTGGTATTTTTTTAATCCAGCATTATGTTTCCTAACTCTTTGTCTACAACCCTTCTCATTTGGTTAGATCACTATTTGGTTTCTTGTAAAGATAACGGCATAACAGAATCTACTTTGTATAGGGGATTTTCACTGTTGGTTTGACTAATCCCACTGAAGACTGTGGTAAAACTCCCACCAATTTCCCACCCCAACGGCTGGCTGCAGTACAGGATCACCCTCAAACACACTGCCAGTGGAAGCCCAAGAAGCTAGCAGAAGCCAGGTGGATTTCAGTCCCCAAAGCCACTAATTCAGTTTCGGAGTGAGAACTCCCTTATGAGAAAAGCGCAAGATATTGGTACTATTTCTTGCCTGTCAAGCAGCTAAGATCATCTGAATATAGTCACAACAAAGCTATACAACCTTGCAGTTAAGCTTTTAGTGATATTTTTCTTCCAGAGCCGGAAGATAAAACTGCCTATGTGAGAATCCCACCACTTCGGTGGCAAAGATGGCAAGTTACTCTTATCCATTAAATGGCTGAAGTTGGACAGATGGAAAGAGATCAAGCAGCAAAACCATGTCTGAAGGTGACCACAAAGTCGCCTTGCTCCTCTGTCAGGAGCCAAACAATGTGGTCTTTTCACTCTTAGTCCCTGCAGACCCTAAGGACTTTACTGATAAAGCACCATTGTGACAGGCTCGTTAGTCACATTTCATCCTAGGAATGGAGATGGGTGAAGCATTGAGCAGACATTTGGTGGCAGATCAAAACTGCTTGCCTAAAAGAACCTGTGAAACACTGCTCCACTAACAAGAGGAACTGTCATAAAGGCAGTTCTGGAGAGACAGCTTTTTTTATTACTATATTGTGTCAGACATCTAGCTGATAATCTATAGTTGTCCTATCTTCTTCAGTGGTACTACACCAATTCACATCAACTAATAGTCTTATCCATTCATTGTGAAATAGGATTTTTCTCCATCCAAAAAGCTATCTGGAGTTAAAGTAAATTAAATGTCAGTTAAATATGGAGGCCAAAGTGGTATCACTCTCTCTTCCTTCACTACAGAACAGCAACTCAGTTTCAGTCAAGGAATTTATTAACCCACAAAAATAATAAAAACCCATACATAGTGAACAAAATAAACTAGTTTAAGTACATTTATTGGATAAGAAGTGTTTCAGATTTTGACTAAAACTGTGGTGCTCTAATGTTCTTCAAATAGTAACAGAAAAATGGCCCTGCTACCCCAGTTTGGGCAGCACTCAACACCTGCAAGACATTAATGTAAGACTGAATTGTATAAAAACTTAGAAATCTCCCCATTTTCTCCATTTCTCCAGGGGAAAAAAAAGAAAAAAGAAAAAAGAAAAAAGAAAAAAGAAAAAAGAAAAAAGAAAAAAGAAAAAAGAAAAAAGAAAAAAGAAAAAAGAAAAAAGAAAAAAGAAAAAAAAGAAAAAAGAAAAAAGAAAAAAGAAAAAAGAAAAAAAAGAAAAAAGAAAAAAGAAAAAAGAAAAAAGAAAAAAGAAAAAAAGAAGGGATCCTGTTCTCCAAGCAGCACTAAATATGGGTAAATATCCCAGTAGATATCAGTAGAATTTCTACGGAAAAAAAAAAAAAAATCACGTAATTCAGTTGATCAGTGTGTCAGTGTGACCTTCTCCCTGCCTTTTCCCACTGTTCTGTTCATGTTGTATGTCAAAGCAATACTATACTCTTAGTAGACCAAAATATTTCTGAAGAACCCTAAAACACCTAAATAAATACATGTGAATTGGGTTAAGAGGCAGCTCATGTAAAATGCAACTTTTTCAAGTTCTTAGTCAACATCCTTGTTCATTCAAATAGCACTTACTCACTAAAACTACTTGTATTACACTTATATTACAGGACTACTTAGAAGCCCTAGATGTGACAAAGATCCCCTTGTTAAGAGAAAACAAAATATACATATAACTAGGAGACAAGATGATTGGAAACTGAGACTCCAGTTCTGTACAGAAAACTGATACCTCTCAGCATGTGGCTCTTAGGGTTTACCACCATTCCATCACAACCAAGATGATGCACAGCTCTGTTAATTCCTGTTGAATTCAAACTTGGCAAGAAGGTGACTGAACATGTTTTTATTGCAGGAAGTGTAACTTCTCCAACCAGTCTCAAAACAAACCTCAAAAATTAACCATAGCCAGCAATACATAGAGAAACCTAGAATTTCTAGAGTAAAAATCTCCAAAGCAAGCTGGTAATTCTCTTATAATGTCAATGGCAGACCACCACACGGGCATTTGTGTACTCTTGCATTCTTTCTTCTAAGCCAAACAACTCCTGGGAAAGGCCAGACGACAACCATGAACCGAATAGCGACTGCTGGAGACTGAGATGAAGTCTGGTAGAAGTGATTGCCAGCCTGTACATATTACAGGGAATATGTACAATTACAGGGAAAAGCAGCCATCGCTAAGCTCCAAAGTGAGAAATCAATCCTAGTAAGACCTATTAAAAGATGAAGAAATTAAAGGTCTACCAGAACAAATCAATTAGATAATGAAACTCTGGAACTAGATCAAAACTGAAAGGGGGAGGAGGGAAAAAAAAAAAAGGGGAGGGGGGAATGAGATCAAATAACAGCTGTGGGATGCAAGCTGCAGAAAGTAGAACTGATCGAATATCCTCAAGTCAGTCCCAGAATGAGGCAGCATCTGGCAGGAAGAGGGAGAAGAGCGATAGGAGTAGAGAGCTTGGGAAAGCTGGTTGGATGACGCTGCATACCGGAGTACCCAGATGGGCTGGCTGCACAGACACCTTCAGGCTCAAAGGTACCCAGCCCATTTTGGAAGCAGAAAGCCAGCCTTAACAGAGGAGGAAGATAAGGAAGTGAAAGGCAAGGAATTCATGAGATATGAATCAACAAGATAACACCAGGAAACAAAGATGGAGATACTGTTAAGATTAAGTGGGATAATATTCATGCCTGGAAGGACTGAAGTTTTATAATGATGCTATAAGAAATACAGCAAACATGGCACACTGTAGACAGGGACTAACTTGCCTCAGAGTATCACATTTGTTGCTGCATAGTCTAACCTCTGTAGCCTTTAAGCCCAATGCATTTTCCATTACCACGGGAGTTTGTGGGAAAGCATTCAGTATCTGTTTTCTGGCCTCTTCTTACAGAAAGTACATTCCTGAGGAGGGGATGGGTACCATGCCACGTGTTCAAGAATTATTTTCCAAAGAAAGATACAGTCCAGTTTCTTAAAGATACTCAGATACCTATTCAATAGGTGCATCACAGAACCTCTTTCAAAGGCTGGGCTTCCTAAATCCCATGAACATTTCAGTGAAATTAAGGCTATGAATGGTCAACTATTTTTAAATGGGACTTTGGATGACAAACTACTTAAATTACTTAAAAATATAATCCAATAATTTACTGAGATGACAAGTTCTGACTTTCTAACACCAGTAGGATAGATTGAACTTTACATTTCTGTAAGGAATTATCTGTGTTTACAGATTGAGCTGGAATAATCCTGAGGCACAATTTCCTAAAACAATGAAGTTAACATAGTTATGTTTGCATAATATCTGGCACTATCATTTCCCTTTCTCTCCACTTTACTGGTCATTTTTATCCAAAACTATCAGAGGAATGGAAGTCTCAAAGACCCAGAGTTCTTACAAGTTTCAGGAATAGTAGTAGAAAAAGAGAAAAAAGTGGAATTGATGCCCTAGTATATCAGGGGAGCACATAAACTTAAGCTAAACAGTTAACACTCCTGTTCTCTCCGTCTGCCCACAGGTAAATTGTGATCAGCTGTAACATACATTGCTTCTTGCCCAAACTGTGAGAAGAAGTTACCAGGAAGAAAATAGGGGTCCTGGCTTACTGCAGCAGGAATCCTGAGATCCATTGAGATTTTTCCCAAATGAGAAACTGTAGAAGTGAATAAAAAAAAAGGAGAAAAAAAAAAAAAGGCAAAATGCAAGATCTGTAGAAAAGACTGATTTCTTTTCTTTTGCTTCACTGATCCTATTAACATTTATCTGAAGTATCACTTTGTTTTTATTCCTTGGTTAAAATAAAATTATTTATTTTAAGCAAAAAAACATCACTCAAACATGCAGGTGGAATAGGTCAGAGGGATGTCAGCAGAAAATGTTTAACTCCAATGCTAGAATATTGTTCCTCCACAGACTGTAATGTAAAAGTTCCAGCTAACATGATTAAAAGAAATGAGAAAAGTGAAGCAGCTGGTGAAAGAGGACAAAGTCTCTGCCTCAAGTAATAAAGGCTGTGGCCTTCAGATGACAAAATGGCCCTTAGTGGCTGCTGAATTTAAAGCTGCAGAGCACTGAGGATAAAAGCATTTTACTTTCAAAGCTGTCATATCAAACAAACTATATCTGTTACTGATTAAAACGTTTTGCAAGACTAACAATGAGGCAATGGACATGGAAAGTAATGAATAATCATTTGCATCTGTACTTGTCCTTTGTTATTAGCCTGTACAAATGTTGAAGATCAGTAACCAGTATCCTAGCCTGAAGGGGAAAAAAAAAAAAAGGAAAAAAAATTAAACCTAATATAAAAATGGCTATAACAAAGTACATAATATGTACACTGCCTGTTATTAGAGTATATGGTAACTCAGCATTTGGGTCTGTGAGTCCCCATGATTTTACCACACAGTAATCATCATTTCAGCATCAGACTTTTGCAATTTATGTTATATTTGACACACTGCAGCCTGAATACATGAACTAGAGGATCCCACTTATTTCTCTTACATATGGAAAGAGAACATTCCAAATATCAGGGAATACATATACCCTGAATTGTCTGTTTATGGCAGCCGTTTGTGTCTCTCACCATCATCTTTTTGCAGCATGAGACATACTATATATTCTCATTGGTTTAGCCTTGGATACTAGACTTGTGCGATCTTTGCTTCTCAACTGTTACTGTTTCATTGCAGGGCCTTAAGTCACATGCTCCCCTTGGTGCCTCAGTTTGTCCATCCAAAGAAGCCAGTGGTACAAGAAAATGTACAACGGGCACAACAGATGCATTTGACAGGTGAGGAGGGAAGATTTACTCATGAGCTGGGGCAGTCCAGCATGAGGTAGAAAGTTCTGCAGCAAAAATCTTGCTTAGAGAAGAGGGATATAAAATATAGGCACAGTAAAGAAATACATGTGCTGTGGAAAACTTGATAAGAAAGGATACTTGGTAAGTTATTAAGGCTAATATATTCTCCCTCATCAAGAGGAAATTCTGCTACCACACCAGAGTACTTAAGCACTCTCATGAATGCAGAATTAGGTTCTCTTAGGTTCCCTGCTATACTTATTTCCTTTTCCTTCACATGGAGCATGCAAGGCTGATTTTGAAAGGTGAAGGACTACAGGAACAAGGATATTACACAGTTACAGGCAAGGTTCTACCCAGTATGAACAGTGAGGCTCTACCCAAGTTTCCTTCCTTCCACTGTTAGAACATCCTGAGGGCTGTGAAGTTGAGCCAGAGCAAAAATTGTTGCAAAGAACACAGTGTTTTC
>KL278094.1:18977-29431 GCA_000699545.1 Podiceps cristatus
CACCATTGCATGCAATCACATATTCTAAAGGACATATTTCTTTTACTGTTAAAGCTCTGAAAAATCAGTTTCTGACTGAAAAAAAAGAGAACCACCTTTCTTTCCCACCCCAAAACTGCAGAAAAACTACAGTGATAAATATTCCCTTTTTCTTTATGGAGACCCTGTAATTTGATGGATATATTCTTTCCCGCCTTCATTCAACCACCTTTCCTTCAGCTTCAAGTGAGTCCCACATGTGAACTGTTCAAGGCACTGGAAGTCTAACAACGTCACAAAAAAGAGACATAAGGTCTGGGGTAGGAGGAGAAGAGAAGGCAGATGTGGAATGACAAGTGATGAGGAAATAGCCTTTCAGGACACATAAACCCAGGACAGCTAAGCTGACACCGTACCCCTGAGAAACAGAAAGAAATCCCATACCAGCCAGCAAACTGCGTTACTGAGTCACTAGAGCATATAGGAGTGACCAGCGGGCATGCTGGTATTTCAGAACAGGCAGACTGAAATCATGAGAATATGAAACACCATCTGAGAGGAGGCATTCTGTACAAAATGCAAGGAAATCTCCATGGAATCAGATAGAAGGCATGTCAGGAGCATGACCAGCAGCACTGGCTGGAGTTCAAAGGGTTCGGCTCTACATCACAAAAAGCATGCAAGAGTTACATACATCTTTGGTCCTCTGTATGTATTGTGAGTTAGTTTTACATTACAATTCCATGATTCTCACCCACCCCTTAGGTCATGAAATGGTAGCCTCCCATAGCACCTATGACGTGAGGTCACAAAGATCTCTGCACTTGTTATGACACTCCTGTGAAGTGTCACCTTGACAGGTGGGGATCTGAGCACCAAAGGCTGCATGCTTAAGGTCATGCGACAAATTAGTACTAGATCTTACAGCTTCCCAAAGTGACTCTAACTACCAACTCGGGTTTCTCTCACTGATGCACGGGAAGAAGAGGAGCTCTTATTTTGTTCTTGTTTCCTGAACATTATCACTGAAGAGCCTTCACAAGTAAATTACAGTAAATTAACAGAGCCAGAAAAGCGGACCTGGGCAGTCTCAAGACCACAGGAAATTCCTGAATGCTTTACAGTCCTGTTTCATCGTATTTGAAAAGAAGGGTGACTCAAACATTACCTACATGACAGGCAAAACAAGTTTCTGTAGACCCAGACAGCTCAACAGCAAACAGGGCTTTCTGAGCAGGTGGCATGGTATCTGATAAGAGAAGGGGAAAAGGAAAAAAAGAAAAAAAGAAGAAAGTCAATATGTGAGGCTTGATAACCCATCTTGATAACCCATCTTGATAACCCATCTTAACAGTGCTAGAATACCCTAGACCTGAATCTCCATTCCTTCATAATGGAAAATTCTTGCATTACGAACAAATGCAATTTAATAGTAAACTTCATAGCACAGAGTGTTTCTCCTAAAATGTTTGGCACTGATATAAAAAGGCCACATCATAAATTCAACTTCTTCTAAATAACAGTAACTTGCTGAAGGACAGCAAATATCTATCCATCTGACAATTTCAAAAAAAAAAAAAGGTTGAAACAAGAGCTAGCTGAAAATTCACAACAACTCCTTTTCATGAAAAATAACTAAATAAACCGTTTTCATTCTGGGGCAAAATGAGAGAGATTTTTCCCTCTCAGACTCCTGCCTCTCCCCAGAGAAAAGAAGTGTATAGAAACTTAACTCACAGTACCATGAAGGAAAACTACCACCTTCTGGCTCACTCTTCCACACTGCAAGTAGCCATCTGTATCTTCCAAGGCTACGCTTAGAGACTGAGATGCTGCCAGACAAATATGAATTTGGTATTAATGAGCAAACCCCTGCTTTCAGGGTTAGAATAGGCAGAATCAGAGCATAAGAATATGGACAGAATCAGGGCATGAGATAAATCACAGTTGCAGTGTGTTTATAGCAAAGGACATGGCTATCTGCTGGACTCTTCCTGCTGTCTTCATTCAGCCTGGCAAGTTTACTCCAACAGCTTGCTGAATTGCAGTGTAAGTACTTATCTCTGAGCATGAGCATGACTGGCTCGTGGGAAGCTGCATGCCTGAAGCTAACCATGTATTTAAGAATCCTATCATAAAGTAGAACCTCTCAGAGTAAATAAAGACAATCATGCTTTGCAGGTCACATATCAAGCAGTTTCTATTATCTTCCTGAAAGGATGAATCCTTTAACACCAGCATTTGCAATTACCTGGCATGTGATGATGGCCAGGCCTCTGAATTTCCTTTATGGGGATAAAGGGAGGAAACAGTCCAGCAGTGCTTTACATTGACAGGTTTGTTGAAATACACACATCAATAATACAGCCATTTCTGGCACCATTGTGCATGACTAAGTCTGTATTTGTAGATAAATGAGGGCCAGGACATGGTTTCAGATACTGACCGTGCTATTTAAACTGTTAACATGCTTTCTCCCAGACAGTGCCTGGGAATGGCGGGCGACAGCAAGAACCAGGGTTGGTTCCCAGTAGGCAGACTGCAATCTTTTCAATCTGTTCTGGAAAGGAAGAAAACCTATTGCATGGATGTGAGCTGTGCCATGCCGTTTTACATGAAACGGAGAACAGATCCTATACATTTCACACAGCAGCACAGCCATAGCTTGTTTTCTAGAATGTAATCTTGTGAAAAGACAATGCTAGCTACAATAAATTGTGAGAGAATGATCTAGAAAAATTTCTCAGGCCCCTTCCAGGTTTCAGTTATCCAAGATGCATCTTGCACTTGGCTTTCCGCTCTCCCATGCCCCCGTAAAAAGGAGAGCTGAACAAAACAAAATTACCATTTTTAAGTTGTAGGTTGAAACCTTGTATGAAAATCCATAGTCTGAAGTAAGTCTCAGGTAGTAGAGTAGAAAGTGTCATCTTCCACTCAACTCCCAAGACTTTACCTAGACTAGTAATATTAGCTCTGGATTTTCAAAAAGCTTTCAGACAATCAAGTCCTGCTAACTCTTTGGGGCAGTATAACATCTACCCCCCCTTCCATATCCTTGGAAATCAAACTCTCACCACTCAGCCAAAGCTGCTTCAGTGTTAGATGCTGGCATTCACCACAGGCACTTCCTGGTGCCTCCAGTCTTGAAGAATGTTTTCTTGGGTACATTGGTCTTAATTCCTCCAGATCCAAAGGATTTCAAACATCACTCTAAAGAAATAGAAGAAAAAAAAGTTTTTGAGTATGGAAAAGGTGACATTACTTACATACTCAGCCTGAACTAGTTACTCCAACCCAACTAATTGTTGCTTCATGAACTGTCATTGCTGCTGCTCTGTTTCCTACAGAAAGTTATAATGCATCTTCTTTTCTATCCAAAACCTCTTCTTCAAAGGAGTCCACATACTACCTCACCTGCTCTGGCTGCTTTGACTCCACTACATGTCCTAGTTTTTTTCTCTCTTCAGGAGAAAAGGGTTAAAGAAGAAACAGCAAGATATGAAAACAACAACAACAACAAACAAAAAAACATAAACCAAATCAAGCCAAAACAAAACCCAAACCAAAACAAAAAAAACCCAACCCCAACAACCTCTAGAGCCAACAAGGGAGCTTGGGACATTGAAAAAGTGAAGAGGTCTCAATAGAACAGTTCAGCAATGATTTTAAACACAAATACAACAGCATGGTCAGAGAATAATTCAGGCCCAACTGCAGATGTTTTCTATTTGTGGGAGATGGGCTGGGGTACCCAACACGGGTTAAGTCTGGTTCCCAGCACTGGCTAAGTATTTCTGGAGGGACAAAACTCAATGACTGGACTGAAATATTAGGCACAACAGGCACCACTGTGTGTAGATCCAAAACCTGTCCAAGCACCTCTTACAGACAGAGTCAGCTGTTCATGCAGGCAAGAGTCTGTGGGGACATGGGAGGACTGGGATCTACCCTCAAGGAGAAAGATTGCCAATATCACGTTGAGAAGCCAACACAGGATCTGTCTTTTGCTCACACTGCTGTGTGCCCTAAGCCTGTTAGTGCATAGGCACTAAAGTCATTGCACTGATTTTTATTACAATGAGGAATAACAATACTACAATACAGCAATAACACTGTAGGAGATTACTACTTGCAGAGTGGACAGCCTTCTGTAAATATGCTGAGAGACAAATGCTTCCATGCAGAATTGCGTACATGGTATTCGGTCAGACAGACACCTTACACATTCTGTCATTTAAATATACACTGCTTTGAAATCAAGAAAACAGCTTTCTAACATGTCTTACTGCTCAATCAGAAGCTCTAGGCTCACTGCCGAGCATGGCTACATAGCATACGTTATAAAGAAAGTCAGAGCAGGTATCTGAAGATTCATTCCTTTCCTGCCTTAAAAAAATCATCTCTCTCATCCCTGACAATGACACCAGAGTTATCCCAATTACAGTTTTCTGTATAGAAATATTTTCCTTTTCTTTTCCTCATGCTTAGACACGTTGAAGGCTGCCATTCCTATGATTCACCCCTTCTCCGCTCACCTCACCACCATAGTGTTCTTTTTCCCAAGAATGGGAGTGGAGAGGGATCTGTGCATAACTATCAGCAGATGCAGTCTTTCAGCAGCTTAGCTCAAAGAGCTATGAAACCCAAAATGTTCTCTTCCTCTCCAGCAGAAGAGGAAAAAGAGAAAAAAACATCTATTTATGGCTGCCGATTCAAAGGTCAATGAAAATAATCTCATTTGGTTCCATGGGTTTTGGATGAGGCCCACAGATCTTTATTTTTAGGTATGAAAGGATCTATTGCTGGCTGCTTAAAATATACTGTGACTGGCTCCTCATCCACGGGACAATACTCCTCCCTTCCCTTTGTTGCACTTTGACAATAAAAGGTCCTTTTTAAGTTTGTCCAGAACACACTCATTTTCCCCAACACACACTAAATACTTTGTTTAGAATAGTTTTCTGGAACAACGTTTCTTTCCCTTCTGTGATGAAAAAGGCTTCAGTCTCCCTTCTCATAGCTCTCCCTTGTATGGCTGAGCATCTGAGTCTACTGCATTTACCCTGTCCTCTGGCCATACAGCTGGATGTCTCTGTGTGAGTAGACCATCATAGTCATATATGCCAGCTCTGCATACCACAATGTCCAAAAAATTTGCTATCTTGCTCATATTGCTGTCATTGCCAGGAATCTATTTGGACTCCTTGTTGTGCTGGATTGGATCAAAAGCATCAGGTCAACAGCAGTCTAACAAATTGGAGCCTTTTTCTTTTCATTAACTGTTCAAGGAACTTATCGTATACTGCAAACAACATAGACAATAAACTTTATCAAAAAGTATCTTCGTTAACTGTTCAAGGAACTTATCAAGTACTGCAAACAATGTAGACAATGAACTTCATCAAAAAGTATCTTCCATATATGAGAACATACTTTTCCACTCAAGTAAATATGTGTTTCTTTTCATTAACTGTTCAAGGAACTTATCGTATACTGCAAACAACATAGACAATAAACTTTATCAAAAAGTATCTTCCATATATAAGAACATACTTTTCCACTCAAGTAAATATGTGTAAATCAAGTGCTACTATGGGAAGCTACCCGAGACTAAATCTAATCCATATTCTGCCTACCATGACTATCTTGCCAAACGGAAATTAGAATTAACTGTTCAAGGAACTTATCGTATACTGCAAACAACATAGACAATAAACTTTATCAAAAAGTATCTTCCATATATAAGAACATACTTTTCCACTCAAGTAAATATGTGTAAATCAAGTGCTACTATGGGAAGCTACCCGAGACTAAATCTAATCCATATTCTGCCTACCATGACTATCTTGCCAAACGGAAATTAGACACCCTGGGACAATTTTTGAAAACAACAATCATGAGCCTCCAGAACGTCTAAATAACATCTGAAAGTATTTAAAGATTTGCCGTAATTATAGTGGACAATAAATATCTGAGCAGAATGGCAGATTTCTGTGGGACAGGAAGTGCCCATATTACTAGTTGCCCACGATGATATATCCTATTTTTCCCCTTTTCAGATGGAGTGCTTATGTGCACCAAGAATTTCTGTTCATTAAATACACTATTTCAATTAAAAACATACCAAAAGTGGAAAGCACAGTTTATCCCAAACTGGGTTATTCCAATCTGGTGAAAACAGATAAACTGAATATTATAAAATACTTAATATCAAAATAATTATGTAATGTACCAGGGTCTTATGAATGGAATAAAAATAACTGCAAGCATCCTCCCAACTTAATTGCACTGTTTATGCTGTTCGCAGAGAAAAGGAGTCAGTTTCCACGCTACTCAGAGTCTTTGGATCTGTCTCATTTTCAACAGTGGCTATCATTCTTAAGGAAAAATTTCCTTCTCATAATGGCAAGCTAAAGTCAGCTCCCTGACCAGTCTCCCAGCCCTCCAGTATGTAAAAATGTGTATTTTTTCTCCTGTACACATTCTGTCAGACCACATTCCTACAGACTGAGAAAACAGCACACAAGCTAAATCAAAGATAATCTAAAAATACTTTCATAATGAACTCTTGTAAAAGTATTTTACACCAGGGATGGTACTGAAGCATTCCCTTGCAAATAAGAGTATTGGTTCCTTTTCTTATTAAAGAAGTTCTGAGCACTAATCAGTATTTCCTAGAATTTTGAGTCATATTTTACTCCTGATGAAAGGATCAGACATGCAATTCTAAGTGAGCAATTCTTGACAGCTTTCAGGAATCTCAGCACCAAGAAAATTGAGATTAATGAGTCTGGTCTGAAAAGTGCAGCTAGGACAGCTGGATGTTACACAGAAAAAAGGGATCTCTTCTGATCAAATGAGGACATTTGGTCAGCTTCCTGTTGGAAATTGTTATTCTAATTTTAATAACAATAAAAGCAGTCCAATATATCTAGAAGGCAGATACTCTAAAGAGCCAAACACTGAGTGTTGAAGACTGGATGTCACCTCAAAAGGAGATCAATAGCAAAAGCCACCATCCCATGCCAGGAAACAAGACAAGATCACCGCACCCTCCTGCCTGCAGTCTTGGCTTTTGCTGCTGCTGGTACAGAAAGCAAAGATCCTCTGCAGGAAAGCTGCTGCCTAGCCTCTTCCTCCCTTCTCAACACAGCTTCATGTGGAGCAAAGACTCAGGAGACTTGGAAAGGCATTTCTAATACCTCTGTCCATCCCAGTCACATCACCAGGGGCCCGAGTCCTTGAGGCCAATGGGGAAAAGGCTTTCAATCCCTGCAAACTTTACATTTTTAAATAGGTTCACATTTATTTTTAGGAAAATCCATATCTACGTATTTTTAGGTGTACTGCATTTAAAACACAGGAAGCCTGTCAAAGTCCTACTACCGGTGGGTTTGAGCACAGAGGGAAGTGATTGCAAGCAAACGTTGAGCCTTCTTCAGTGCAAAAACCCATGTGCCAGGCCCTGGGGCCCAGACCTTAGTGGGTATTCAGCAGAAAGACTAGCAATATCGTAGTGATTTACAATTCACCTCCACAAAACCAGCAGCCACTCCCTCCACAGCAGGAGAAAACAGCAACCCCATAGGGACTGATACTGCAGCCACGAAATTTCCTTTCAATAGGATGGTGCTACTTCTTCATAACATGGATGGCACTGACTTCCTCCTTCCTGCTCTCGCTGGGAAATCCTCATCAGGACTAGGAACTTTGATCACCTTATAAGTATTTATATTTATGTCAGGTCCCCTTAGAACCAAGGGAGCCTAAGAGAAGACTGACTGGAACTGCCCACCATTTGCATTGTTAATTGAGTGGCTTAAATCCAGAAAAAGAGAAGTCATTTGAAAACATGAAAAAAATATAAACAGGAAACCTAGTCAAGGGGAAGAGTTATTCTGTGTAGCACACAGACACGACAACCAGGGACAGTATGAACTGGAGCCATCTCAGACCGCCTGTGGGTACCCTGCCAGTACTAAGAGCAAAAATAGGACTCATAAGACCAACATCTGACTTCCTGGACTCAAGGCTGCATAGACTTCTGCTGGCAGCTGTAAAAAAAAAATCAGAAAAAAAAAAATAGCTAAAACAGAGGAAAAAGCAAAGGAGAATCTCAAGGACATTGAAATATTCCTGATGTCTTGGAGAGATACTGCTTATTTATGAATAATGGCTTTCAGGATCATTGCAGAACCGTGGAGTTATCACCACTGAGCAGCTCCCATTGCACTCAGAGGTACCTAGACAGAAGAGATTGTTCAAAAATAAAAGCATCAGCACATGCAGGTGAACAGATGGGAAAGGATCATAAGGGCCGCTTCACCTGCAGTCTTTGCCTGCTGCCAGGATCAATCCAGCTAGATATTTTTTTGAAAACAAAATAAAAAACCCCAAGATCCTTCCTTGAGCTATACTTTTATTTTGGGTTGTAGGAAAAAAATCACACACTGTGTTCATAGAATCATAGAATCATAGAATCATAGAATTGTCAAGGTTGGAAAAGACCTTTAAGATCATCGAGTCCAACCATCAACCCATCACTGCCAAGTCCATCTATACCATGTCCTCAAGCACTGGATCTATCCGTTCTTTAAATACCTTCAGGGATGGAGACTCAACCACTTCCCTGGGCAGCCTGTTCCAATGCCTGACCACCCTTTTGGTGAAGAAGTTTTTCCTAATATCTAACCTAAACCTCCCCTGGCGCAGCTTGAGGCCGTTTCCTCTTGTTCTATCAAACATTCTATCTCGTTCAGCACCAACACTAGTCCTTTTCCACTCAGAAACATTAAAATTCTCTGAAGCATGGAGCCACCAATATTGAGACTGCAAAACAAAGGGAAGGGAATGGCAACAGGAAAATCTCTGTATAACCACATACATAAATAAGCATAGCAAAGCAACACAACAGGACTCTTGTTTAGCTTCATGTTCCAAGGGTCACTCACCCATTCACCCTACTCTTCAGCCTACTCCAAATCCCCGTGTACCTGCTCAGGAACCTAGTTAGGTCAGATCTTTTATCAGTGCTGGACCTGTCCAAGTCACCCACAGAGGACAGGATCTCCAGGTAACAAGCAAGAAGAGAGCCTTTGAAATCTGTGTGGTAGGAAAATAAGGAAACAACAGCAATCTCATTTCACTTGTCTGATGCAAGCCTAGGAGTTCACGCTAGTGTCTGTGGAGAGAGTAACATTTTTTCATAGCATTCAAGGCAACATTATTCATAAGAAAGTCATAGAATCATAGAATAGTTTGGGTTGGAAGGGACCTTTAAAGGTCATCTAGCCCAATCTTCAAATAGGTCAATAGCAAGTGAAAGGGAAACAGAGCTCTGTAACAGGCAATCCTTCCCTTGGACAATGCTATAGTATCATCTTTCTCCGTATCTTACCAAATATGTCACAAAAAAACTTTATATTTGAAAAAAAACACAATCCAGCTTGATGTTCTTCACTGCTTTGACTGGGTCATTGATACCTTTTTTGAAGATGTACAGACCTTTCCTTTCAGTTAAAAAAATGTTTGATTTCTAGGTAAGTTTTCTAAAGCTTATCTGCTGTTTGGAACAGACCTCCATTATTGCCTCCTATCGACCTTCCCAACTCTCCCTAAGGTATCTTTTAAATTTATGTTCCTCTGGAGAACTCTGAAGGCAGACAATCTTAAACCACATCCTCTGGCAAGCTATCAGCTTGTTAGCTACCAGGATGTTAGCTATAAGTAGACCTTCTCTCAAATGACCTAGCACAAATTTATACCTGGTGATGGGAAGGATGAGAGCTTGCATTCAGAAATACCTAACTGAGCTGGAGATGGAATCTTGTTTCTTCTTCAGATAGTAATGTTCATCTGCATAAAGCAAAGTCTCCTGCTACTGTGCTCTGATTAGGGGGCTATCATGATGATCTGAAGAGAGAGCGGCATAATTTTATATTTCATATCCTTCCCAGGAGCCCTTAGAGACTCTTTAGATGAAACACCAATATAGCAGATACTTTGTGACTAACAAAGATAAAAGTCAAACAGCCCCAGGAGTACTCTGATGATGTGATAAGAGGCAATAAATGGAGAAAAAACACAGGGAACAGACAGGGACTCTGAAGAGACAAGCTACAAAAGAAACATGTCTCTAATAAAAAGGGTATCAAACTCAAAGTGGTTGTGAGAAGCAGGAAAGACTGAAAAATTTGCATAATCTCATTTGTAACGTGATCTGAAGGATGAGTTGCCAAGTCCTGTCAATGTACATTGGAAATACGGTCCTGCATTTCATTCACATTCCTCCTATCCTTTCACAAATGAAAAGAGACGCAGAAGGTATAGCACAAACGTCTAAGTAATGTAAACAGGTCCCATCCCCTTTGCAACAAGCCTAATTTGAAAGAACAATGAAGCATATGGGCATTGGTGTAACTGCTGTACCTAGAAGATCTCTACCATGAATGAACTTGAAACTTTCATTGTAAAAA
>KL278095.1:0-32267 GCA_000699545.1 Podiceps cristatus
CTTTCTGATTCTCCTCCCCATCTCACTGGGGAGGGAGGCAGGGGAGTGAGCAAGCGGCTGAGTGATACTTTTAGTTGCTGGCTGGGGTTAAACCATGACAAGACCTAAAGCAGTATCAATATAACCGATCTCAGTCTACTCAAGTAATCTCACTTCTAATGGTACTGTAGAAATTGTTGAAGTGTGATGACCCTTCTCTGGCAACAGCAGGAGAATTCATAAAATCCAGGCTGTAGAAGGAATAGCATGTTTCTAGAGCACTCTCTGCTCATGAGCTGACTGCTTCAGTAATCGCTTTGCCTGCTGCTGAGGACCATGGTTTTGGTGTAGTCTAGTTAAGGTCTGCCAGCACAGCCACAAGAGCAAACCCGTATAGCATAGATGGAATTAATCCTGACCTAAAAGTTCTTTTAATTAATCCTGACCTAAAAGTGTTTTTGCTGACAGTGACTTATATTAATCAAGCGAATAAAATCCACTGTCTCGAGAAAAAATAGTTGAATTTCAGTAAAGGAAACATTGGCTACCGTGTCACTTACATTGTTACAGCAGCCAAAGCTTCTAGAGCAGAAATAGCCACAGAAACGGGAAGTTACAGGACAGTGATTTCAAATTATTGCAGTCATCTAAACTAGACTTAGTGTCCCTTCCCAGCCAGCTTTGTCAGTAAGCCATTTCTTCATGAGGTCTAGAGAGCTGCCATTCCAACAGCTCTTTTAAACATTTGAAAGGTGCACTTTAGGGCAGAGGAAGGGGGACTTACTGAATTTAAAGATTTGAGTCAGATCTTCAAAATGGGCAGAGTCAGTTCTTCAAATTCAAGGCATATAGGTTGAAATCTCATAATTCTTAAAACCAGCAAAGTTGGGATTTCTTTTGTTGTTGTTGTTCTAAGCTTTTAGAAGTCAAGATTTCCAATTACTTTCTACAATTAGAAATATATTTTGAAAAATAAAATATTCATATTCCCGCAAAATCACATCCTTCCAAGGTTCAAACCCGAAGTGTTATGAGACTCCTTATCAAGCAAGAAGTGGAAATCTTGTAAACGGCAAAGCCCACACTTCTCTGCTCTTGAGGTGCTACAGAGATCTAGATAGGCTTTATTTTACTATTTCACCCTGCCCAGCAAAAACTGTCTGTAAGCACATCTCAAGGGACCTGCATACTGCATTCATTTTTCCATTCACTTTTCCATGACCTTTTTTTACCTTCAGTGTTAGTTTCAGTCTCTTTTTCTAACTAAAGAGTTAAGAAGGAAAGTGTGACTGTTCTCTGCACTTGAAGCTATTTGCACAGACTTTATGCTGTGGGACTACACAGCCAAGAAGTGCTAGAAATGCCTGATAACTGTAGCAGAGCGGTGTTTATTTTGTTTCTGTTTTAACCAGCCCCATCCACCAGTGCTCTGAATTTCCTTAAACCTTTTAATTGAGCAGTATCTATAAAGCATGTCACAGCCAAGGGAGTCAGACTGGATTGCGTCTTTGGGGTATTTTTGTTTAATTCTTGTTTAGATGGGGTTTTTTGTTTTGTTTTTGCTTGGGTTTTGGGTTGTTTTGGGGGTTTTTTTATTTGTTTGGGGGTTTTTTTTGGTGTTACACCAGTCTATCATTTCATGGGAAACCTTTGGGTACTTAGGTTCAGTGTTAACTTCTGATGTGAGCAGAACTACTTTCTTCCTGTGTGATTTGAAATAAAACATCTTTTCCCCAAATCTGTGCAAGAAAAAATGTTTCAATAAGTAAATATAAAGGAAGATTCATCTGGTAGGCTCCTGCCACACATAATTTATCTTAGGCAGTAAGTACAGCCATAGATTCCAATTGATTTGCAAATGCTAAACATTTTCAAAAGTAGATGTGTAACTTAGAAGTTCAAGTCACATATTTAAAAGACAGTTAGGCATCCTGATCCCACTGATTTCTGGTGAAACTCAAGATATGTCTTTCTAAATTAGTGGTATCCAATACAGAAATATCAACTTGGCCAAGCTTCATTCTGCCCTGCCTGGCCCTGCATCTGATCACACCCTGTGTCCCAGCTAGGGTACCCTTCTTCATGTAAGTGAAGCCCTACCATCATCATCTCTGAAAACCCCGGAAACCTGTCCCTTTGTCCAGAAAGGTTAAAGAGACTGCAACCCCCCATAAGTAATTACGTGCATATCTATGCACATGCAATTTTCTGTGAGAGATTTCCCAGGCTGTAACTGAGCAAAAGCCTGTGAGCATACAATATCATGTAGATATATTAGGTGAGGTCTGAAAGCTAGAGAGCCATGTCCCAGTTACTCTGCATGCACAAACATGGCTATGGTACTGCTTTGACTACAGTCTTATTTTGCAGCCTTCTTGCAGGGCTCTTATTCCATGGTTTGGATATACATCAAGAAACAACACACTTTAAACTGTCTTTCAAACACAAATGTCTATAGCTGATGTCACCAAAAACATCAGGAAAAAAAAAACAAAACCAAACAACTTTTTAATTTTTTTTTTTTTCGGGAAACATTAACTCAGCTGTCTGAGGGGGTACTTGACAACTCAGACACACTCTATAACAGCACCTCAACTGAGAGGGGAGCTGGGCTTAAAAAGATTTCATAACCACAATAAGCAGCTTTATATTGTGACATAAAGGAGAATCCCATATAGCAGCCTCCTCTCAGACTGCACTTTCCTCCAAAGACTGCAAAGACTTGACAAGAGAAAAGAAGCCTCAGTTCTCAGCACGCTTTCCCCCTCAGCCATGTACCAAGCTATCACACCTCCACTGGGATGCCAGAAGCCAGAAGAGGTTATCTGCTCAAACATGACTACTGATTTTTCTTCAGAAGCCTTGCTTAACCTTTATTTTCTGCAAAATGTCTTAAAACTATTATTTCAGGTATATCACCACACAAAAACCTGCCAGACATTAGCAGAGAGTCTGACTCTGTAGCTAGAGGCACAAAACTGAACGTGTAACTATCATTTCTTTCGTGCTGTGAGCAAGAGTTACTCTTTTTGAACTTAAGGTCTCAGTTCAGGTCCTGCCAGGGAAGCCAGCCTTACATCTGGCTGAGCTTCATGCACAGCCAACCCACAGAGCTGTCACTGCTTTAAAGTCTCTAACACTTTCCAATACTCCCCGCAGACCAAGATATACAGATATGCTAGCATGGCTGCCTGAATAACAGAAATAGGAGAAGCAGAGCCAAAGATAAAAGCTTTCCCATGCACTGAAAACTGAACAGCTTTCAGACTTTGTGTTCTTCATAAGGTCCTTGACAACACCAACAGCTCCAACACGGAAGACTTCACTGTGGCCAGCTGACAATGCAGACATAACCTCATTTGAAAGGATGTAGAAAGAGAAACAGGTTTTTTGCACACACATCCCAAGAACTGTGTAAATGCTCTTATTTTAATTCCTCATTATTTCCACAGAGGAAAAAGAAAAAGGAAGGCAGACAAAAGAGAAAAGGAAGAGGTGCTCACCTTTAGAACTGACTAGCTACTCTTGCCTATTTTTTCCTAATAAAAATTCCAAAACCCAAAAGATTGACTTTTAAACATTTTTGTTCTCGACTCTGCACATTAAAAACTAAGAAGTAAGAATAAAATAAGGGAAAATAGATAGGCAGGACTGGAGTAAAAGGGGTGGAGAGACAAAGGATTTGATGTAACAAAAAGCAGAAAATCTGAGTCATTCTCTACTTCATGGCTACCAAGTTACATGACTAGGAGCAAGTTACCTATCACCTGTTACAAAGTGACATTTAAAATAACCAAATTTATTCAGTGGTAAATTTTGATCACTAGACATTGATACCCACAAACCTCCATAAGGTTATTTAAGACAAATAGCTAAAACTGCTTCCAACAAACAAAAGAAGCACAAGTTAATCTTCAGCCCTCCCACAGAAGTCCTATGCCAATGGCCTGAAGCTCATCAACCCCTAAGCATCAAACAGGAGCTTTGGGTGTTAGCATTTCTGACAAATGGCAGGTTCACTTTCTGCATCTTTTATCTTCTGTGTGCTTCAAATGGGCTGTTTTTCAATTTTGCCTTTTCATCATTTTTTCTTCTCATCATTTGTCTCCGCTTCGAATTTGCATTTGAACTTCTGAGGGCAAAACTTATTGTCTTAGTGTACATAAAGGGGGGGGGTGATGGTGAGGTGCTGGGCACCCCGGGTATGAACAGGCTGTCTGCACAGGCCTGAATTCTGCCACGGATCCGCTTGCTGCTGCTAGAGAGGCCACCCATAGAGGGGCTGTGGAGGATCAGAGCATCTCTTTTCACAGCAGTGCTGTCAAGAAGCCATCCAATTTTTATTTATAGCTATCTTATATTTTTAAAGAAGTATGCATGTGCTAGGGCTGTAGTTGTGTAACAGTAAAGTAACCAAGGTTTTGCTGAGACTGCAGGGTAAGCGCTGCCCACACATTCACCTGTTATCTTGGTCAGTGAGTCTCAAAAACTACAGACATGTTAAAGTACCAACAGGTTTTCCTTCCGGTCTATGAACACAGTTTTATTTCTTATGGAAAACAGGGTGCAACAAGCAAGGCTGAGCACTCAGATCTGGCTGCAAATCAGACAAGTTCAGAGCATGCAACCAAGGCCAGGAGCTAGAGAACACCCCCAATTTCCACAGCATAGGCACAGCTACACTCAACTAAAATTCAGTTTTTTAGACTGCTTTAGACTTGAATTGCCTCTGCTGTGCACAGTACTGGGCACAAATACACCCTGGAGAGGTGAGGAACATTACAGGGACATTCCCTCACTCTGTGAATGCCCTCATGTCTTGGGCTGAGGCTGGAAGGAGTTCAGTCTAGTCCAGATCACCCTCTGTCCCCTTGCTAAGTAGGCACTTCAGGCACAGATTACACTGGGCTAGGATGTGAGGGAGGGGGGCTGGGGATTGCTCGTTATCCATTATCTCACAGCTCCTTTTCTTCTAACACAGATGGTCAGCACCTACACACGCAGCTGCCTCTCAAACAGGAGCAGCCCTGTTACTGCTCAAGGGAAGGAAAACAAGAGGGCTGATGGACTTAAAGAGAAGGCGGACAGGGACTAAATCTCTCTTCATTGCCAAGACTAGGGGCAATGGGGACACTAAATAAGATCTTTCTAGGACAGCCCAGTACTATGTAGACAGGGCAGCCTGGCTGTTACTGGGGCTCAGATGCAGAGCTGTGGTTACGGGAAATGCCTCTGCCATGGCAGGGCCTGTCTGGCCTGTCTTTGCCAGTCACACTGCCCGGGTACTGGCTGGGGAGACTCAGTACTCCCAGTCACACTGGAAATCCCTCTGCTCTTGCACAGTGCTCCTGCAATTCAGGATGTTACATGAAGGGATACAACATGACCCTCTTGTGCTGCTCTGTGCTCAGTGCTACAGCACACACGCTAATCCAAGGTGAACCTTGCCAAACAATGTCTCTCCCATCTGGTTCTAAGGCACAATGGAGCGACAGAAGAATGTTTAAATGCTCATGAAAAAGCTAATTACTTTCATTCTTATTTTTTTTTTTTAAATCAGAGAAGAACTTGTGGTACAACTTTGAACCCCGACTTTGACAAAACAGAAAAAGTATGCCTAGCTTTTTGCCGTAAGTAAATGATTGCTACTGCTGCCAAAATATGGGCACAGCAGAATAATGGCACCCAGACCAGCTCTCAGTGAAGATTCCTGCCCAACAAAAATTGCATGTGTAAACACATAATGAAATGCCTAGCAAGAGAAGCCAACGGTACAAATGAATGACAATAAAAATAACAAGCAACATCAAGAGAATCATGTCCCACTAAATTATGTCAGATGGTTGGTGCTTAAGCCATTTATGGGGCATCAGTGAAGTTGCCTCAGCAATGAGATTTAAGGGCTTGCTTCTCAACTGCTTTGTGGTTCATAGTGCTGCTATTGCCAGCACAAGACAAGCATGACACAAAGCTATTGTGACTTGATGGCATTTTCCAATTATAAACAAGGATCAAAAATCTGACCCAAGAAGCTTGCCACCACTTCACTTTTGACATGATGGTGCCAAGCGAATCATTTGTTCTCTCTCTGCTGGTTAATTGCAGAAAGAAGAACAGCAGCTTTGTTTTTGAGTGCTCTCTGCCTAGTTGGCATCAAAAGCTCACATGAACACAGCAATGTTTGATGATTATCCAGAGAAACCATGGCAAGGAGGGTGGAAAGCAAAATGCTGCTATTGTTCATCTTAATTGACAATAGGGAAGGAAAACTGAATGAAATACTCAAAGAAAGAGGACAACAAGGCTGTCACTTTGAAAAAAAGCAGAAAGCTCCAGATGGTTGTCACTTCACAGAGCTGCCTAAGCTGTTCGCAACATGTAGCCTGCATTAGTGCCAAGCTGTCAGAAACACAGTTTGAAATGGTCGACTGGAATCATAAATGGGGTCCTTGACCATACATAGTGGAGTGTCATATATGACCTTAACACTTCCCATCTTGAGACTACAGTCTATCATGTCAAAATACATACATCAGAGTATTTCCAAAAGGATTGAAAAGGGCAAAGTATTATTCAACCCACAGGATAATATACATTGGAAGACTGACCTATCTTATTCACAGAAGATACATCACTAGATACATCACTAGCAATTCTCTTTGTGCTCTTATTTGCACACATGTTTGCTTGTATATGCTCTGGCCCCGACAGATTTGATGGTAATAAGCCTCATCTACAGCTCTTCTATTTTTCACAGATTTTTTTTCAAATACATTGCTGTGACTTCTACACCATTTTGAGAAGTGCAAAAGAAAGGAGAAGAGATTATACCCAATATGTATTGGCTGAGGGCATCTGCAAAGAAAGTATCTACAAAATGATTAATCAATTATTTTCATTCCATAGCAAAAAGACCTGATCTGCACTATTAAGAAAGTAGTTAATTGTGACCATGTAGGACAACAACTCTGTGTTTCATCAGCCACAGCAGGGGTTTCCTCTGGAATAATTACCCAAGGGACTAGCCACAAAAAACAGACTCACTTCATAGAAGCCATTAAAGGATAATCACCTTACAGTGAATTTTGTTGACTACTCATGCAGAATGAATCTAAGCAAGCACTCCAGTGGTAAAAGGCTCTAGAACTCCTTTCAAAGCTGTGAAGTTAACTTGTCTTTCAGTCAGCTTTAAAACACCTCTTCTCATATTCAGCAAAGGAACAAACAAAGAACAAAAAATGTGAAACCCTGCCATATTCCTATGGAATTTCTAAAAGGTATTTAGGATCTTGAAAGAGTAGCAATTAATAAGTTCAGAGAATGCAATCTTTGCTTAATTCCACAATGGCAAGATTTCTGAATAGGTAGTAGAAACTCAAGGGTAATATACCAACATGCCAAGGTAAATAACCTTTAGGAAAAAAAAAAAAAAAAAAAAAAAAGAAGGAACTCAGAAGACATCCCAGCATCAACTTCAAGCATCAGGCTGTGCCAGGGACCAGCCAAGGCTGACACCTCCCACCTCCCCACCTGGCTGATGACTGCCTTCCCAGCAGGAGCTTGCACTGGGGTTGTTTGCACAACAGTGTCCATCTCAGCCACTCACTATGTGTGTTAGCCAAGAAAAAAACCACTATGTGCACTTACAGTTTGCATATGATCCTGTTTGCAAGCTTCCATGTAAGTAAAGCATGCACAGATAAGTGTGATCCAAAGAATTACAATAACAACACATACCATGGCTACTACTCTTTTTTCCTTTCATGGATCCTGCACATTGCTGAGCAGTCTGAGTGAAACCCGATAAAGTACTCAGAGTGCTGAGTTTAAGTCTATGGGTAATCTGGCAGGCAGCTAAACCCCACACAGCCATTCACCCACCTCCCGCCCTCCCCCAGTGGGATGGGGGAGAGAACTGGAAAAAAGGTAAAACTTGTGGGTTGAGATAAAGACAGTTTAATAAG
Source organism: Podiceps cristatus (assembly GCA_000699545.1). NCBI lineage: Eukaryota > Metazoa > Chordata > Aves > Podicipediformes > Podicipedidae > Podiceps > Podiceps cristatus. The sequence goes on from KL278095.1 coordinate 7,944, forward strand.
AAATAAAAGGAAAGGAAAATAATAATAATAGAATATACAAACCAAGTGATGCACAACGCCATTGCTCACCACCACTGAGCGGTGCTCTGCCAGTCCCAGAGCAGCAGCCCTCACCCCCTAGACACCTCCCCTCAGTTTTACTGTTCACATGATGTCATATGGTATGAAATATCCCTTTGGCCAGTTTGGGTCAGCTGGGTCAGCTGCTCCCAGCTGCGTCCCCTCCCGGCATCTTGTGTACCCCCAGCCTCCTTACTGGCAGGGCAGTATGAGAATCTGAAAAGTCCTTGACTCAGCTTAAGCCTGTTCAGCAATAACTAAAACATCAGTGTGTTACCAATCAACATTGTTCTCATTCTAAATCCAAAACACAGCATCATACCAACTACTAGGAAGAAAATTAACTCTATCCTCAAAACCAGGACAGAACTTATTTGCATACTTACAGAAAATAGGTGATTAATTTTGATGGAGTTAACTGTCATCAGTGATTCTTTTTTCCCTGCAGACTTGAAAGCATGACGTTTCTCATCAGTCTGACTAATCCTTTAGCTTAAAAGGAATACAAAATATGAGGACAGAAAATATAAAGTCTTCCTGAAAAATCACATACAATATGTATTTTTTTTCTTAGATCATCTCCATGAATTAAAAGCATCATCTTCTTTATGGTAACCTTTATGGGGGAAAAAAACCAGAAAACTATATCAATTTTCTACCCTCTAGCCACACTTCAGTTCTAGTTTCAGTTCTGGTTGCCATCTCTGGTAGTATAGCAATGCAAACTGCAGTACCTACAGAAATTATAAGAGTAATAGTTGACATCTGTCAAACTGGCATGCCTTCATCACATAAGCCCAAACAGCTAACACTCAGGCAATGAGAAATGTTTATAAAATCTTTTCCACAGAAAAATTACTGTGGGGTCAGGATTCAGTTACATGTCACTGCATACTAGGCTATCTCCTCCATGTACTAGGAGAAAAACTGGAGGATATACAGCAGAGAATAAACCTGCTTCTGCAGGAGATGGCACTGGATGACCTGACAGGGCATCTGTTTCCATCAGCAAGTCTCATTCATTCATTACATTGTTTCATGTGACCGTCCTGAATCTTGTGTTTGAACCTAGAACTTGTAATTTACCTTGACCTTAAACCCTGGGCTTTTAAAAAGGCAAATCCTTTTAAAGAAATTGTTTTATTTTCAAAAGACAGCTCCTGGATTTTTAATCTAGGAGCCTTAAGAGGTTCCCTGAGCTTGTGGAGGACCAGGGCTGTGCTGTACTGACTGTTCACTACTTTCCTTAGCAGAAGAGTTGGTATTTTCTCCAATCTTTCTGCAGCACCAGTGTGCCTGTGTGCATGCAGGCATATATCTGCACATGTACAACTGGAAAAAAATATTTCAACTTAAAAACATTTTAATTGTAAAAGCTTCTATGTCATTCACAACTTGATACATCCAATTCAAAGAAAATATTTTGCTACAGGAAATGAAAGTATTTGAAAAATCAAGAAAAGAGGAAAGAAATAAAGGTAAAATATTAAACAGCCTAATCTGTGGAGCACATACAGTCTTACTCTGCTAAGAATCACTAACAAATGGTTGCAACAAATAAAGATCCAGTAATTGGGAACAACGCTTTTGTTATTTCTTATCTGCTAGGATTCTTGTACATAATGAAATAAATCTACAGATTAAACAAAACATTAACAAGGAAATATTAAAGCATACATAACCTTTGAAAATTTCATGTGCTCTCCCAGATATCTGGCCTTTGCCACTTTTAGACCATTTTCCACATAGATAGTCAGGAGGTCTGATACATGGTCTTTCACAAATCAAAATTTTTATATTTCCTCTGCTTTGGAAAATCTACAATGCCTTCATCAGATTCCTTCTCTATCTTTTCCAGCAAGCTAATTTTTTTGTGGGTAGCAGACTGTATCTCTTTTCCTCTGTCTTGTTCTTTCCTTCCCGTCTCTTAGTAAAAAGTATGTCATGGGATTTTTATCTCCACTTCACTAGGGTTTAAATTCTTTGTCATTCACCCCTCTTGAAGATTTGAGGTCATTTATCAGTCACCTTCTATACACAGAGGTCTATTATCTATTCTCTTATCGTTATTTTATATGGCTGATTTCCACTCTGTCACAAGACTCTTAAATACTGTTCCGATGTTATAACAAATGCAAAACTTTGTAGTTTGCTTTTCCTTATGCTCTACTGAATAAACTCTAGCTTCAATTACACCCATGGCACAAAAGATTAGGTTTATCAGCTGCTTTACTCGTTGTTTAGGAGTATATTCTGACATTATTTTGTGTACTAGGGTTACAGCCTCATTTCAAAGAATAGGTATAAAAGGATCAAATTAAAAAAGTGTTCCAGGAAAGTACTCAATTATCCAACTCAAAACATCATTCTATGATTCTATGATTTTCAAGCCTCTGTTAGGCCTTTTCACTATTATGATATTTGCCTAATGATTTCCAGTTCAAAAAAAATCTAACAAACCATCTAGTATTGATTCACTACATACAACTTCATGTAGAGGAAATACTTGGTTTTCTTTGATTATGATGACCTATTAAAGTACTGTTTATTCCAAGTGTGCTTAAGAAAGGTAACTAATAATTTTCGATGCATTTAGTGAGTAGTCTTCTACTTGAATCAGACACTCCTACAGTTTCATTAACTTCTTAATCCTTCTAACCAGGACAAAGGTCAATGTTCTGCCACAGCAGTTTATGATTGTCTGGCACAGTCCAATTTACACTAAGACAGTCTGATCAGACATAAACATTAGATGATGCTAAAGTCTCTATGAGTTCTCCAGAATACTCAAATATCTTACTGTACATAAAAGATCCCATGTCATGACATAGCTTTCTAAAATTATTTTATTTCAGTATTCTGTCATCTGATTTACCCTTGACATTGGTTGAAATGTGTTGAATCTGATTTCATGCTGGGTTTATGTCTGTGTAACCTCACAGAGCCAGATTTAGTGCCACCTTGCAGCTGTTTTGGTTTACATCTGCAATGCAAAACAGCTTTTAACCCTGTTTCAGTAACTACTTTAGCAGGGTTTACAACTGCCTTGAATAAGAAAGGTGCACAAAATAAGTGTGCCAATGGCAGTGGTGGAGAGACTGCTGATGATTTACATCAATGTGAACTAAGAGTCATGTCCTTTATGTTCAAGCATACATATATAAGGTGATTTAGCAGTGAAATTTTTTAGTCTCTCTATTATGATTTTTAAACACAGTACAGTTTTCTTTCATTGTTTCTTATTTACACACTATGGATTTCTCTGGTAATAAGCAGAGGCTGAAATCCTGGCCCCCTAAAATCAAACAGTTGGTCCTGTTGAGTGCAACAGCTCCAGTTCCACTCAATAAGACTTTACTCAGAAATACAACAAACATACGATACAACAAACTATCTTCTTGTAAGAATGCGTAGAGAACAGAGAGCAGAGAATTATTTAATTTGTTGAATCTGACCTAAATTCTTAGACTGTTTGGATTGCAGTTACATCTGGTGAGCAGGTGGCAGCATAACAGATAAATAAACTAGAAATTCTGTCTGTAAAGATATTTATATAGCTACAGAAGTTTTAAATCATTTGTTTATTGTTCTTTTACATCAAAGCAGTGGCATATTAAGTCATAATGAACTCAGCACAAATATAGCAAACAGCAATTTTTTCTTATCTACAGTAGTGCAATTTCAGTGATGCCAAAGCAAAAAGCCAGCATGTATTTCCAAACTGAATCAAAGACTAATCCAAGTCATGCCAGCCTTTAACTAAGTTCACATTCAAAGTGCTGTTTTTACAGACTTGATTATAACTGCAATGTCCATAAATAATTGGACTGCAAAGTTCATAATTTGTTTCAGCAGCCTCTATGTCAGAATTACTCAATTATTAATATAATTATGCATTTCATAACTGTCACCCCTACAAAATCACTCTCGGGCAACAAACAGTCAAGGTATTGTCATTTCTGGCTGGTGAACAAAGCAGTGGTGACGAAAGTCCTGAGGGCCCAGGAAAAATTCCTTTCATGACACAAGATGTTGAATTTGAAACTAAGATCTCCAGATAACCATATGATTCCAGAGCCCAGCGCTTAATAAAACACGTTTAGAAACAAAGTACAGAAAAGTTCATGTCTGCATAGTAATAATCTGTATATTGACCTCGTTTCTGACATAGTAAATAATTCAAATAGCTAGCTCTTTATCCCATAGTCACAAAAGCAGAGAATACAGGGTGACTGGCAACATCTGTTGTACATCACATGTTTAAAATGTAATCCAGCCACAGTTCAACTAATCTTGTCTTCAAACTAAATAGCCAAATGAATGCCAACATGTGCTAGTTTCTGGGTTTGCTCCATTTTAAGGAACAGCGGCTAGTTTAGGTTCCGTTTATTGTCCTCTACCCTGCAGTGAGAGATCTATTACAAATGGAAAAAAGGTCTAAATTTGTATACGTGAGAGTATTAATCTTACAATAATCAAACAAGAAAGACCTACATTTCAGTTCCTACTTTCTATACACTTCCCTGTTGTCTTTCTACAGAGTTGTTATCCTGTCATCATAAAATGTTAAAAGGGAGAAGGGGAAAGAGAGTGTGGGAAGGAATAAAGGCTGAGAGAAGGTTGATCTTTCCTATGGGTTTTGGAAGACAACTTACATTTTGCTCACAGCATGACTCAGAAAACATTTGGGATCCTATCTGTCTTGGAGTTAAAAATTGCCATCTGTTGATGGAATACTGCTCTGGGGGTTGCTGAAATAACACAGTGGCAGTCACCTTAAACATGGAGTATATCAATTTTTCACTGTTTACTCATTGACTCTATCATGTTTTAAAAATGAAAACATCCATATGTTCAAGAAGCATATTCAACCTGAACTTGAAAAAACTTACCCTTTTATGCTAAGTGTAAGATACAGAGTTTTACTGAACTGAAAATCCCTCCCCTTCTATTTCATTAGAAAACAAGAAACCAAGGTGATTTCAGAGCTCAGTGAGTATTTTTTGATTTGTAAAGTGGGGGTTTTTTTCTGTCTGCGTAACTTTGCTCTTTAACAGCTTGGTAACTGGCACAATGTGAAACTCAGGATGCCCAATCAGATACGTGTTTATTTAATGGTTTGTGAATACCACGTAACTCATGAACATGTTTGAAAAGGTTTTAAATATCTGTTCAGGAATCTGAATAATGAGCAATAGACAATAGAGTATAAAAAGCTCTCAAGCAAAAGAGAAAGTAAATTCTCTTAGAGAATTTTTTGATCTAGAAACTCAAATCAACAGAAAACCTCATATTGACTATAGCAGAAATTTAAATCACCATTTATTTTGTTTCTATTATTGTTATTCATATTTAATTGTTCCCCAACCTTGGATTGCCTAATGATATGTTCCCAGAAATACTACAGTCACATACTACGTAGAAAAATTTTGTAGGATTGAGTTACAAAATCTAGATATAAATTTCCAAAATACTATTATTTGAATGCATTCAAATCTGAAGTTTTGGATCAGAAAAGGACTGTGAGAGGATTTCCATAATTCATTTTTTCTCAGAAGTTCCCCAATTAGCATAGAGTCAATACAAAGCACAGGGCTGGTTGGTGCTGTAACACTGAACGTGACAAGATTCATATACGTTACAGAGTATTCTAGACAGGTTGCTTTGGCTTTCTTTCCTAGCAGACTGTGAGGTTAAAAACCCCAGTTATTTTATTGCAATTATTGCAGTTATTTTAAGGTTTGCAGTTTACATGTTTTTCTAATAGGTATGAGTGAGTAGTTCATTTCTTACTGTATGTTGCAAAGACTTCATATAAAATGTTAAATGCATGGAACTTAAGCTGTTCAGAAAGTCCAAATGTTGGTATTTGCATGCCTTTGCAAGCATCATTTATCTAGAGTCCAAAATGGAAAATTGCAGCTTGAAAACATTCCAAGTTTCTCAGTAACAAAGGTAAAATGAAATTTTGCTCTTTGATGGCTAAAGGGTGGGTTGTGGAAAGACCAAGCTGCCTGTGCCTTGAAAGGGAGTAGAACTGATATCAAAACCAGGGAGCGTACTTCAGAGAGCAGGGCTTGCTCCTGTAGCTGATACAGAAAGGAACAATGTCACCAACAACCTAATTTCTCCTTTACTAGCCCTCCGGACAACTACCAGAGGTTAAAAGGGCAAGAAAACACAGAGGTTTTGCAATGCTAGAATCATAGAATGCCCTGAGTTGGAGGGACCCACAAAGATCATCAAGTCCAACTCCTGTCCCTGAATAGGACAACCCCAAGATTCACACCATGTGCCTGAGGGTGTTGTCCAAATGCTTCTTAAATATTGTCAGGTCTGGTGCCATGACTGCTTCCCCGGGGAGCCTTTTCCAGTGCCCCACCAACCCTCTGGGTGAAGAACCTCGTCCTAATATCCAACCTAAACTTTCCCTGGTACATCTCCCTGCCATTCCCCCTGGTCCTATCATTGGTTGACAGAAAGAAGAGATCAGCACCTGCTCCCCCTTCTCTTGTGAGGAAGCTGTAGACTTGTGAGGTTTCACCTCAGCCTCCTCTTCTCCAGGCTGAACAGAACAAGTGAATTTAGCCTCTCCTCATACAGCTTCCCCAGCAAGACTACATCAACTGGCTTCCCATCGTCAACTAGGTGGGTGACTTTGTCATAGAAAGAAATTAGATTTGTTAAACAGGACTTTCTCCTTATGAGCCTGTGCTGGCTGGGACCAATGACTGTGTTGTCATTTAGGTGTTTTTCAATAACCCACAGAATAATCTCCTCCATAATCTTGCCAGACACTGAAGTGAGACCAACAGACCTGTAGTTACTGGGGTCATCTCTGCTGCCCTTCTTGAACATTGGGACAATATTTGCCAGCTTTCTGTCAACTGGTACCTCTCCAGATTCCCAAGAGCATTGAAAGATCATTGGGAGAGGTTTCGCTATGACATCAACCAATTCTTTAAGTAACCGTGGATGAATCGGGCCCCATTGACTTGCAGGGATCCAGCTGGAGCAGCAAATCCTGCACAAGTTCCGGTTTGTTGGGAGTTTATCATTCTCACAGTCATGGTTCTCTAGCCCAGGGCTTTGGGGGTCCCAGAGCCCATCATCAGTGTTGAAGAGCAAGGCGAAGAAAGTGTTAAATGTCTCTGCTTTGTCTATATCCCTGTTTGTGAGGTGTCCATGCTCATCAAGTAATTGGTCAATGTTATTTCTGGCCTGCTTCTTCCTATTAACATATTTTTAAAAGCCCTTTTTATTGTCCTTCACAGTACTGGCCAGCTTTAACTCTAACTGAGCTTTGACTGCATGAATTTCCACCCTACAGTGGCAAACATCTCTGTAGTCCTCCCATGTTACCTGTCCTTTCTTCCACTGGCCATACACCTTCCTTTTGTGCCTTGTTTCCTGAAGGAGATCCCTGCTCAGCCAAGCCGGCCTTCTGCCTTGCTGGCTTGACTTCTGGCATTTCAGAATTGCCTGGTCCTGTGCTCTTAGGAGGTGGTACTTAAGAAGTGACCAGCACTGATGAACCCCAGCACCTTCAAAAACTTTTTCCCAGGGGACCTCACTAAGCAGTTCCCTGAGCAACCTAAAGTCTGCTTTCTTCATATCCGGAGTTGAAGTCTTACTGTTGTTTTTCCTATTGCCATAGATTCTAAACTTGACTGCATTGATCTGGATGTAAGCTACTTATGAAAAACATCAGAAATCATCCAAATTTTCACATGACTGTGGCTTGTTTTCTGATGAGGGAAGGTCAATCTAGCAATGGGGCAAGGGAGATAACAAAAATTCCAGTGAGATAGCTGTAGCTGTAGAGATTAAATATTCTGATCTATTCTGGGTAAGGTTCTACTTACAACAACACCAGCTTCATAAAGATGAGGTGTTGAAGCTGATAGTCTCTTGATTTAAGCTCCCTAGGAACTCTGGCCAGTTGCTGATGGAAAGGAGGAACCAAACTTTAACAGACTGCAATGTGAACCTGTCTCCTCCAAGATGGGTTTCTCCAGAAATAAGAGAATATGAGTTATGAAAATAAGGATCATTGCAAGGGATGACATAAACCAGTTCTAAACTGCAGATTTCTTCCAGCTAGGCAAGGATGTCAAAAGGTGTGTCCCCTGCTCAAATATACACTTATAGCAGGAAACATCACTCAGTGAGAAGTACTGATTCTGCTGAAATAGTACCTTTCCTTCCTGAATTGTCAGAAAAGGCTGAAATAATGTATCCTGGAAGAGCTAAAACAAGAAAATGTAGCTTTGTCCTGCCTTTCAAACCATGGAGAGAGACAATAATGGACAGCAACACACTTAATAGTGTTGGTGCATAATTGCTTAGATTCATTAAGGATGATTCTGAAATCTCAGGTTACTGACATCTCTCTGTATCCTTCTCAAGCCTGTTTTAGACCTACAGTTCTATTTACTTAGCAAAGAAGGATCATCAGTCTCTTAATTCTCTTAAAAATAATTAGTTTTTAGATTTATGTTCTAAACCAAAAATTATTATAAATCCCACAATAGAAAATTTAATCTGTAACATGTATATGATGTTTAATATAGAAATGGATTAAGAATTTACTGAAACTGCATTTTACATGTTTAAATACCTGATAAGCATTTACAATAAGCAATGGATATTAACAGGCTAATACATCAACAGCAATGAGACCAGCTTCATGATCTTATATCACTGGGCTTTATCTTATACATATTTCTGTAGTAACCATCACTGCTATTTGTGGGAATTTATCAAGCAGGATCATCAAACATCTGTGAGTTACCATATCAAGGAGATGCTCAAAGTTCAAACATCTTCCCCATTGACTTATTGAGAAAAATATTCTGGTCCATATTTTCTACTGGGATGCATCTCATATAACCAGAAACCAAACTCTGAAGCAGCTTTAGCAGACTAAAGAGGTGCACTTTGAAACATCTCCTCTGATCTGGTACAGGACTACTACTTATTACTTATGTGGATTGTTTCCAAGCTTACCCTTCCCACTGTCACCTTTCATTCACTAAACTCCTTGAAATAACTCTTTTGGAAAATATTTAATAGAGACCAGTATGCAGCTAGGAAACAAAAAGAAGCATGCTTTACAGCTGCGTATATATCTGATTTACACACGGAAGTTTCATGTAGCTAAAGTGGTGTAGGACCTTGATCTGGGGAGACAGTTGCTTTTATTTAACTGCCTTTTATCTTTTTGGCACTTAAAACTCCTGAAGACACTCACATAATTCATGACCTGTCCAGATAGTAAGTAAGCAAAACCCTTTCCTGATGGTCAAGGCATGAGCTCTTGTTGCTTAATTCTGGCAGAGAAGAATGTGCTTTCTTCTACATGAATTAAATCATTGACTTAATGATTCCCTTGGGGAGAGGAAGTGTTTTATTTCAGTACATCATGGAAAACTACTGTTTCATATTAATAGATTCTTTGAGAGGTCATGATTTGTACTTGTAATTTACAGATTTCATACAGGACTATGAATTTAGTTCACTACTAGTTCTGAACACAGACTAGCTATGATCGTAACTACCAAGGCCAGGGATGAGAATGGTGCTTGGTGAAATCAAAGGATGCTGCATGCAGGGAGAATGAAGTAACAAGGTATCTGTTATACAAGGGGAAAATGAGGTACAAAGTAATTAGGTGACTTAGTTATGATCATGTCAGACAACAAAGGCAGGAAGAGATGACAAATATTCTGACTTTAAGACCTACTTCTTAATCAAGAGGAAAAATCTCAGTCTTTTAAAGGGTAATACCATCTATGTGCCTTCAGAAATATTCAGAAGAATAGCATTCACTAGAGATTGCAATCAAAATGTAAGGACTTTTTATTGTAAACTGGTATTTGAGCCATAATAAACTAACTAACCTTCTTATCAAATTGAAGATATCATTTTTTTTCTTCTGGTTCAACTCTCCTGCTCTCAAGTATGCTACTCAATTCCCAGTTCAACAAGGAACAGACAATAGATTTTTATTCCCTGCTGTTCAACAAACTGTATTTACAGTATAGTCTGCTTATCCATGGACATACTTTCGTTGCCCATTCGCTTGGAAACTTTCATTTACTTCATTGCTTATAATTTTGTTCTAAGAATCCCATTTTTAGTAAACTCATATTTGGACAATTCTGTCACATTAAAAATAACGAAACCTTTGGTTCACCTACTGCCAACAGGAATGCTACACTATTTCTCATTTCTCAGAATCATGACTTTGTCTTTACACTAACCAAGAAAATAAGAAAATCTTTAGTTTTCTATATACATTCAGTCCCCAGCTTTACTTGCCAGCTAAGCTACCAATATGATCCTCTCCCTATTGGAAAATCCTAAATTTTAATTTTCTAACATGCCCTCAGGATTCCTCTAATTCAGATTCTGATAGACTCTGATCTCAACACCCAGGCTTCAGCCTGGGGTTAATGGAAATGAATGGTTAGTTCACAAGTGCTATTTTTGCCATATGTTGCCAAAGATACTTTCTCTTCAATGTCCTATTGATTTCAAAGGCACCTTCCTCAATTAATCCCCCTTCCCAGCTGATGTCACTCTCAGGACAAAGAGTTAAATTTCATCTGCACGTATTGCTTTTCTTCCCCAGCCTAACAAGATAATGACTACTGATGCCAGCTTTTCCACCTTAGACTGCTTAGGAGCAGGAATTCATTCATCGTAATTCAGGTATTGTTGCAGGGTAACTGCAGAACACTGCTGAAAAGATTAATTTATTTTACTCTGTATTTAAAGTTGGTATAACCTTTGCTGGGTAGAGCACTGTGAGTCACTGCAGTGCATACATGTTGAATTTTCATTTCAGCTTCCTCCAGCCACCAGTTTACCGACTCTAAATGTGTTTTGAAACCAGGAGGTCTAGCTGTCATAGAAGCATCCTACTCCTGTGCTTGCCATCCTGTCCAGGCCTGAGAGGAGCGTTATGTATGGCTTTTGTTTTGTTTTGGGCAGCTACAGTAGGAGATACAGGAACAGAGCCTGACCTCTGGTCTGCCCGCGTTGTGCAGATAGAAACACGTCTTGTTGCTGATGGTCTAACACTGACCCTGTCCCCTCCACACAATAGAATTATTCCTGTTCCAGTGGGAACTACAGATGGAGCTGGAGCACTCAGCCAAAGAACGATGTCTTAGGAATACCTCTAACCATTATAAACTTCACAGCTTTATACTGTGCCTTGGATCTGTTCATTTCCAGACTATGGAAAGGTAGCACTGAGTCCCATATTGCTCCTCATCCTGGCACCTGTCAGGGTCATTAGACAGTGGCAAGACCTGGCTCAGTTATTTGTAACTTCCATGCTCCCACAGAGTCCAGGGTAGTAGAAACACGTCAACTCCTCCCCAGGCAGCCATAAACAGAGCTCACCAGACAAGTACAAACAGGTTACACTTGTATCGGACACCTGTTCTTCATGAAGATTAATAGATTCAAAAGCCAGAAGTGAACAACATTATCATGTACTCTGCTCTTCCACCTAACACTTGGCCTTTCCCTGAATTCATCCTGGTGTCAAATCTAATTGCTGTGCTTTGATCTTAATTTTTAATTTTCCAGTGACAAAGAATCCATCGAAAACCTATGTGAGCTGTTCCAATGGTTAATTAACTTATCAGCTAAATATATTGTCTGAATTTGTCTTGCTTCAGCTTCCACCCACTAGATCTTATTATACTTGTCTCTGCGTATGACATGAAAGAGACTTCTCTTAACCATTTTTCAGAACAGCCTGCACATACCATGACCAAATCACCAGTGAAATTTCTCTCTGAAAAGCTTTATTTATTTAGGTCGCCTACTCTGTCACTTTAAGGTATACTGTCTATATTGGTTAACATATTGATCATTCATGCAGTTTCTCTTTGAAACCTCTCCAGTTTCTCTTGAAATGGGAAAACCATAGCTAAGCACAGAGTTTGGTAAATTCACATAATATAGGGGGACCAGAGCTCTCTGCTCTGCACTCTGGTCCTGCAGATCACACTGACCTTCAACGCTTCAGGGGTATCTGTATTCCCACTGCTGCTTACAAAGAGGGAAATCAAACACATGGAGGTTTGACTTCATACACTTTGTCATGGTTACAGGCCTGCATGTTTACACGGCATTTTTACCAACAATGAAGTTAAATTTATTTGCCAACCTTAGGCATCTGCTGCACATGCGCAGAGTTAAATGCTTCAGGACTTTGTGTCCAGATTGCAAGTGAGGTGCTCTAGGCAATGCTCTCAAGTGCAAGTTCAACCTTGCTTCCACCAGAAGAGAAAGTACACTGAAAACCACAGTGATATGCTTAGGGATGTACATCAAGACTCCAACTAGAGACATGAGGTAACTCCATCCCTAAAGAGTACCCCTCCAGCTCACAGAGTCACTAATGTAGGTGCACATGGTAAGATCCCAGGCCTCTTTCTGAAACACAGATTCTTCAAACTGAGACCTCCATTCATTAAATTGTGATGAAATGGAGATTTATTTCAAGCAAACCTGTTGAAGTATCCAGTCCATAATCATATTAATTAATGTAACATACCCACCCAGAGAAACATTTTCCCATAACTTCCAGGGCTTCCCCAGGATGCATATTCACCTCACCCATGCTTTAAAGAACAGAATAAATTGCTATTTTACTTCACCGAGTCCTTACAAGGTGTAATTAAATGTTCCAACATTTTGTTCATCAGTTTCTCTGAGGGAGAAGTTGTCACTGTACCTGTGAAATTTAAGAAGCCTGAAATTATTTACCACAATTTCAAAACTAAATTCTTGCAAACTGGAGGAAATCAAAGGGGGGTTTTTGAATTTCATATACCTCTAAAAGAGTAAAACCCCAAAAGAGTAAAATCCTCTGCAATGGCGCACAGAAATCTGTCTCCTCTTTCAAAGGCTGCTGTCTCAACGTGATCGTTGTATTACAACAAAAATGTTACATTCACACTGAAAAAGCATTATTTGCAAACACATATACACAACCACATAAAGAGCAAACACATTCTAAGAGTAAGTATAAAGAGTAAGCTCCTTAAGATAAAAAACACAACATGTAAAAACAGAGGAACTATCTTCAAAACCCTAGCAGATAACTCCATTAATTTTTCAGTAAATAGGTACCATCCCACTGGTATCTCTGCTCTTCAATAAGTGATGCATTTGATCGTCTCTCACCAACAGCAACCTGAATTAAATACTGAGTCTTTACTTTTACAACTACAGAAGGAAACGCTCTACCATTCACCTCAGTAACATCCATGAGCATGTCCAGTTTTGTACACTGGTGCTCTGCAGCAAGCAAAATTTTGAGTAGCCTTAATTATGGTTAAAATACGGCACTCAAATGATTCCTAAAATTAAACAATTCCTTACATGGCTCACTCTGTATTTTACGCATATATTTCTGTTGCTTGGGAAAGCAACCATAATCAGATCAGAGCCAAATTTCTTCCAAAACTCTACTAAAATCACCTATATTGTAAAACTGTAACTGGTGAAACCAAGGGTTTCTTCTAGTAAGTGCTGTACACACAGCACACATATTCCACCATGTATCTGTGTGCTTAATCTTATCCTTTCACACTGGAGCTTTTGAAGGAGGCGACAAACTATAGCATTATAGAAACACACTCTTGCTAGATTTTTTCAGTTCATGACAAAAATACATGGAAACTATCTCCTAATTCAGAAGATCTTAGAAGTGTGAATGGTGGGCCTTCATATGTTGTTAAGCACACACATGCAGCACCAGTATGCCAGCTGTAATGTAAATAGAAAGATAAAGAACTCGCCTGTTTTGGAGAATGCAGTTCAGCCACTGGCAAAGCACGTGGGGAGAAAGGGAGAAAAAGAGACCATGTATAGTATATGTGTCTTTCTGACTATTTTCTTTTGGTTTAGGTATATTATTTTTATTATGAACACAGTATTCATAGTTACAGTAAAAATTAATTCTTCGGAGGGATTTCAGCTATAAAGGATTGGTTTTATATGAGGTTTCCTTTCTGCATTTAGAATGATCCTCAAATTTAAATAGTTACAAGCAACTATTCTAATTCTCATTATTATACAGGTCATTCCTTCTCCCTGCATCAGTCGTGTTCTCACCTCCACTAGGCTAATGCACTCATACATTTTCATCTGCAGGCATGGTATGCATGGAAGTAATATTTAAATGAAGTCATTATGCCATTTTCCTTATAAAGTCTTTTAAATGAAGTGAGCAAAAGTCAAATCCCTCCAAGTTTTTCAAGTTCAGACCCAAGGCCAGATCATAACACTGAAGCCAATCTTTTAGATTAAAAAAGGTGTTTGCACAAGCTAGATGTGACAACCCTGGAAAATTTTGGAAGATCAGCTTTTGATTTAGTTATGAGCAACCCCACCTGGATTCCTGTGTCCAGATCTGGGGTCCTCAGCACAGGAAAGAGAGGTTGGAGGAAGACCACAAAGATGATCCGAGGGCTGGAGCAGCTCTGCTGTGAGGACAGGCTGGGAGAGTTGGGCTTGTTCAGCCTGAAGAAGAGAAGGCTCTGAGGAGACCCTCTAGCAGCCTTCTAGTACTTCAAGGGGGCTTATAAGAAAGATGGGGAAAACATTTTGCCAGGGCCTGTTGCAATAGGACAAGTGGTAATGATTTTAAACTAAAAGAGGGTAGATTTAGACTAGACATAAGGAAGACATTTTTTACATTTAAGGTGGTAAAGCACTGGCACAGGTTGCCCAGAGAGGTGGTGGATGCCCCATCCCTGGAAACATTCAGGGTCAGGCTGGACGGGGCTCTGAGCAACCTGATCTAGTTGCAGATGTCCCTGCTCACTGCAGGGGGGTTGGACTGGATGGCCTTTAGAGGTTACTTCTGACCCAAACTCTTCTATGATTCTATGAACTTTCCCCCTCTAATTTTTCATATCCCACTTCTCAAATATACTTCATTGCAATGGAGGAGCTGCTGGCAAATGAAGAATGTTGTAAATCATACAGTCATAATGGAAGGTAAAAGCCACATTAAAATTCAAATGCTTTTATACAAGAATTTGTAGGAAAGATCTGAGTAACGTTAAGTTCACACATGTCTGAACTAAATTGGTCTCTGCTGTACACCCATCCATTACTGCAGAGGAACAGAGCGGTGCTTAAATAATGCATAGGGATTCTACAACCTCTCAGGACAAAAAAAGGATACCAATGCTGATCAGTTCAGCCCACAAAAGTTAAGCCGAGAACTGTATAATTTCAAATCATAATTTTGTTAGAACAGCAGGACTAACCTCTGTTCTGAAGTGGAAAAAAAAATGCAGTGTACCACTGTAAGTCCTCAATAATGTATCTAAAATCAAAACACTTAACATAAGCAATATGGATTGCATTAATACTAGCTCAGGGTCTCATGGAAATAAATCTACCCCATTACTGTAATACATGCACAGCGCCTAAGAGATCTTTTACCCACACACTGATTGAGTTTGACTTTGCTTGTTTAGGAACTAGCCACCACTTCTGCATTATGGAAATGAAAAAAATATAAGACATATGGAGCATTCTCATCAAGAAAGATGTATTGTTTTAATGTCCTAGTGGTTTTGTGAACTTGGAGTAACCCATGATTGTTTCATACATTTCTCACCTTTTCATTTCCCTTCATTTTTCTTCTGATTCATTTCATTTTTTTTTTCTTTTCTCCTGCTTGCAGTAACAGAGTAATCTGATAGGAGACAGTTCTGCATGACCAGGAATACAAATTGCACAAAAGTTAGACTCAGTCCTGGTATAATATGTTACCGAAAATGTCGATCAACTTGCCAATAGTCTCCTGGGGAACTACCCTGTTTTGTAACTCCTAAGGGTGGTCTCTTCAGATTTAAGGGGTTATTTTTGAGACAAATGGGACACTTAGCCACTATTGATTTAATTATTCCCGTCATTCCAACACACACTACAGATGCTTTTAAACTTGAAATCATCATTTCTACACCCCAATGTGTCTACTCATGCTTCTCTTTTGCAAATTCTGACATAAGCTGTGGGGTTACTGTTACCTGGCTTTCTGGCATCACCCACCATCCTTCTACATTTTTAGATGCTTTCAATTGTTCTGCCAATTGCTCATCTAGCTTACTATATCTTGGGTTTGAATTTGGAATTTTCATCTGTTTCACTAGTACAAGGATACCTCATTCTGCAGCCTCCTTTGCAGCTTTATCAGCTAATCGATTACCTACATTTGTAGCCGTCTGTCCAAACCGATGAGCTTTCCAGTGTATTACTGCCACCTCTTTCAGTTTCTGTACATCTTGTAGAAGTTGGAGAATTTCTTCTTTATGCTTTATTGGTGATCCTTGGGCCAATAGCAGCCCTCTTTCTTTCCAAATGACTCCATGAGCACGGATCACATCAAATGCATATTTGGAATCCGTCCACATAATTGCATTTTTTCCCATTCTGCTACTCGTAGGGTTTGTTTTAGCATCACCAGTTCTGCTTTCTGTGCAGATGTGTTTGCAGGCAATGCCCTGGACTCCAATACCTTTGTGGTGGCAACAACAGCATATCCAGCCATTGGCTTTCCTTCTTGCACAAAACTGCTCCCATCCATAAACAGTTCCAAATCAGGATTTTCCAGGGGTTCATCCTTCAAATCCAGTCTGCTGGAATAGACTTGTTCAACAGTTATCAGGCAATCATGTTCTAAATTCTCTGTGGGATTTTCTGTTGTTAGGAATATCGCTGGATTTTCAAATGCCGTGGTTTTTAGTTCCTCATCATCTTGCTCCGATAGAAAGACCTGGTATTTCAGCATTCTACTAGGGGATAGCCAATGACCCCCCCTTTTGCTCTAGAACAGTTATTACTATGTGTGGCACATATACCACCATCTTTTGGCCCATAGTCAATTTTTGAGCTTCTTGAATCAGCAATACTGTTGCTGCTACCTCACGCAAACATCCTGGCCATCCTTTACTCACATTGTCAAGTTGTTTGGAGAAGTACCCCACTGGTTGTGTCCAGGATCCCAGCCATTGCGCCAGCACACCAATAGCCAGGTGTTGCCTTTCATGTACAAACAGCTCAAAAGGTTTGGTTAAATCAGGTAAACCCAGTGCAGGGGCCATCATTAATGCCTTTTTAAGTTCTTTAAATGATTTCTGACATTCAGGTGTCCAAGTCAAATACTGATCTTCGGCATTTTTTAGTGCTTCATATAATGGTCTTACATATAGTCCATAGTTCAGAATCCAGAGCTGACACCATTCAATCATACCTAAAAAAGCTCTCAGTTCCTTTGGACTGTTAAGTTCAGGAATTTGACAAACAGCTTCTTTCCTCTCATTTCATAATTGTCTCTGTCCTTGAGATATCTCAAATCCCAGATAAACTACTGTTTCTTTTCCTATTTGGGCCTTGTCTCTGGAAACTTTATCCTCCTTGGCCCAGGACGTTCAATAGACTGACAGTCATTTCAAAGCATTTTTCTTTATTTTCTACTGTTATCAGAATATCACCCACATACTGCAAAAATATGCTCCTCCCTTAGTTCTGTCTCTTCCATATTTCTAACTCTTTTACCAATTGATTCCCAAATATTGTAGGGCTATTCTTAAATCCTTGTGGTAGTACAGTCCATGTTAGTTGCATTTTTTGTCCTGTGGCAGGGCTTTCCCACTCAAAAGCAAATATGCTTTGACTTTCTATGTCCAGAGGTATGCAAAAGAAGGTATCCTTTAAATCTAGTACAGTAAAGCATTTGTGTTCCTCTTTTAGAAAAGTCAGTAGAGTGTATGGATTAGCTACTATTGGGTGTATATCTTGGACTATTTGATTTATAGCCCTCAAATCCTGAACTAGTCGGTACTCCTTACCTCCCAATTTCTTTACCGGCAGTATAGGAGTATTGTATTCTGACTCACATTCTACTAAAATCCCATATTCTAAAAACTTTGCAATTAACTTTTCTAATCCCTTTCAAGCCTCTCACCTGATAGGGTATTGTTTTTGACTTACTGGCTTGGCTCCAGATTTTGAAGTCACTTTTACCGGTTCTGCCAATTCAGATCGTCCTGGGATTCCGCTTGCCCAAACAAAAGGGATGACTGCATTTTCCACTCCTTCTGGAATCTGCTATTTTTTGGAGGAATCCTGTAACATAAACACTCTCACCTCTATTGCTTTTGATTCTGGTATTAGTAATTTAATCTCTCCATCTTTAAAAGTTATTTGTGCATCTAATTTACTTAATAGATCTCGCCCTAACAATGGCAGCGGACATTCAGGCATATACAAAAACTGGTGAGTTACCCACTGTTTTCCCAGTTTAAATGGTTCTAAAAATGGCTAATTTTCCTTTTTCCCCATCACACCAATGTTTGCTGATTTGTGACTGAATTTTCCTTTACATGTGTTCCCTACTGAATACGTGGCCCTGGTTATGGAGAAAGGAACTTTTACCACTACTGGACCATTATTACCAACTACCTCTCAAAGAGAGGCTTGGAGGGGAGCTAGTCCAGTCTCCCCTCTCCTTCCTCATGTCCTTTCTGCAATCGGGATAAATCCTTCTGCCTCCCCTTCCATAGGAGGGGTTCACCTCAACAATCCCTTGATGCCAGCTGGAGGTCCTGTGATCCCACGGATCCATTGGAATTCACAAGCAGAGTCCAATATGGGTTGCCAGAAACTGTTACCGAAAAAGTTGTTCAAGAAACTGACTCATGTCCGTTGATTGAACTCAGGTGAATTTTCCTTATATGGGCTCACATGGGTATAGGAAGGTGGATTCCTCAGACACACACTTAAAACATTTCTCACCAATGCTACAAGCAGAACAACACTTTTTTCAATTTTTGACCAGGATCTTGCCCCTTCAAAGTCATTACCATAGAATTTTGTGGGTATATCCCACACTGCCCCTGCCATTCCAGATGATTTCGCAACATGAAAAACAAATCTACATATGCTATTTCATTCCATTTACTTACTTTCTTACAGAATGACATTAATTGCAAGACAATATTATATTGCAATGTCCCATTTTCTGGCCACTTATTCCTGCCTTCCAAAGTATAGTGATCAGTTTGGTTACAACATCATTCCACAGATTTCAGAAACCTTAAGAGATCAATATCATTTACAGAGCAACAATGCCAAAAAATGAAGATCAATAAACAAAGTACGTCTTAAAGTGCAAATAATTCAA
The DNA here is from genome assembly GCA_000699545.1 of Podiceps cristatus. Taxonomy (NCBI): domain Eukaryota; kingdom Metazoa; phylum Chordata; class Aves; order Podicipediformes; family Podicipedidae; genus Podiceps; species Podiceps cristatus. The sequence goes on from KL278095.1 coordinate 27,235, forward strand.
AATGAAAAAGTACAGCACAGAAGTGAAAGTCAGAGGCACTACTGGAAGGTGTCTACAACTGCACCATAGGGTTTTGTGTGGCAATCAGACCAGTAAGTATGCTACCTGTCCCCAGTAAAGGACTACTTCATAGTGAGGAGGAAGATAACAACCTCTGTCTAGGTCCTTCATTTAGGCAGCTTAGGTCTGCCATTTTCCCAACCCAGTAAAGTATTATTTTGATGGCCTCCAGTGCAAACACATTCCAGATTCATATTACGCACTGTGTGAAAAAGATGGTGCTTTGTAAAATGGTGTATTTATTACATACATATGCACAACTTTGAAATATCCTGAGGATACATTTCACAGACATGGTTAAATTACATGCATTATACCTCTTTCATCCTCTCACCTCCTGTGCCTGAAGTCAAAGTTTTCCAAGATACTTTTTATATTTCAAATTCTGGACAGCTTCAAAGAACTATCCTTTAAAAATGCCTCTCCGATAGACATTTTCTCCCTCCCTCAGTATATATGCATAATACTACATACATGCAAGGAGAAAAAGGAAGGTGATACATGTAGTTCACATATACCAATTAGTAAAGCTTCCTGCCTACCTTAATGTCTTCAGTTTCATCCATCAAAAGATGATGTTGCTGCCATCATCACCTTAAAAACATTGGTATATTGCTGTTAGTAAACTAACTTAAAACAGCTAATAGTAAATATAGGGTACTTAAAAGGTACTTAAAACCAGATTTTGCTCTTGAGTTTGTGGTTGCTAAGAAAAATGCTATTCAGGTTTTCTACCTTTTTGTGTTCTTTTTCATCCAAAGATTACACACTTCAATTTGACATACCTTGAGACATGTGAAAATACAGGGTATTTATGGCCTACAAGAAATGTAGGGTGACAGCCCTGAAAAAAATCACCTCTCTTCCCTGCCCAAGGTCATAGATAAGGCTGAGAGACTCTTCACTGAGGTTTGTAAAAGCCTACTAAACGATCACTATTTGCCTTTGTCAGGCACATCTGCATTAAAGAAAAATGGAATGTTAATTATAGTCCCTAGCATTCTGTAATTTCTATGCAAATTAGACACAGAGCTTCAAGTTGTTAGCTGAAAAAGGCCTGAAATTCCCTTGCTTTTGTGAGTTCCTGGGGCAGGTGTTATCCGCAATATCCAGGGAGAAGCCAGTCTCTCCCAGGTTCTGTATTTTTTGCTCTTATTCATTAGGGCAAAGTTTGCTCTTTTTCTCTCTTGCATGTTTTATTGTTTACAAAGCTTTGTTTCTAGAAACTAAGAAACAAATTGCCACTGATTATCAACATTTCTTACACATTTTGGGGGAGATAAATTATAACTTCACACCTTTTTATACAACTCCTCTTTCTTTAAAATATTAAACTGTGGAAAACTACCCTGGCTTTTTAACATCTGAACTACGTAAACAAGATGTGATTTCCACTTGGAAGAATAATAGTGTCTTTGTGCTAGGGAGAGAGGTATATAATAAAATGGATGATGATTATGGGTTTGAATAGGTCAGGAGCAATGAACTATTAGTGGGTTTTATGCCAGATGTAATGTTTAAGCAGACAGCCATACCTGGAGGCACTCTCTAGCACTTCTGTTCCAATCTGTTGAAAGTGCAGCCATCATCGGATAAAATTGTTGTAAAACTGCATGCCTCTTCTGTCCATTTACCTCCAAAGCAAAGAAGAGACAACTAGTAAATCATATAGAAACCCAGTAGTATTGATGTAACTCCTTAAATACTGACAGTCTGAAGCATTCAGAGGCCACAATGTTCTCCTTCAGCATGACAGAAAGTCGGCCCAGTCACCTGAGCAAAATGTGAGTATCTGCAACAACCAGCCATAAAAAATTAATGGCAGCATCTGTTTGTAACGTGGTTGGTGGTCTCTACAGTTTCAACCCGTATTTCTCCATTCAAGGAAGGCAGCTATGTTCCCTGGGTTGACCTTCAGGACAGAAGACGTCTTGGATCTGGAATGCCCTGTCACCACCCTGAGCACAAGCTGCAAATCCGAAACACTCCACTTGCTTCTGACAGACGGAGAGACCCTTCATCATGAGCACAGTGTGGCTCAGCAGTCCAGATTATTGCACCGGCTGAGAAAGGACCACAGTCAACATATGCATAAACGGTGACTCATTGTTACTGAACATGTTACTGAAAACGTCCTTTGACTTAGAGATTTGCCAAAACTGACAATGAAAGTGGCAAAGGAAAGAAACATCTCTTCAATTTTGCCCAATTCAGGCTCCCCAGAGGAAAGGAGAGGAAATAGGAACTTAACAAAACATTAACAATCCCATAATATTTCAAAATGGAAAACATCCTGAACAATTCTTTGCTGGTAATGTTTAAGGTCACTTCATGTCTTACATTTATGAATCCTACAAGTCATTTTAATGAGGAAATTTTAAGATGAAAATGTCTTTTTTAATTTTTTAGTGAGGTACTCCTTCCAGCTGAAAGACCAAGAATATGCTGCTAATGTATCTGATTTCCAGTATTGTTCTCTTACCTTAAGGGAAAAAATTCTGCAAATCTCTGATTTCTGTTCTTTGGTACCAACAAACAACAATACTTATTATTCCTTCAGCAGCATTCCTCTGAATGCACCTGAATACATACTAAGGACACCTTATGCTTTGTATCATCTGAGAAAAACACTTCTGCCATGTTTTAGTTTTAAAAGTTAAGACACTGAGGCCACAAGTTTTGGAGCTGAACACCAACAGTTTGACATCTGAAATACAATTTGACATCTGCCCAGTGTTCAGAATGATTAGCAGGAAGCTCATACTAAAAGCAAAGGGAGTTCAACACCTCTTATGACCAGCTCAATTTTAGATACTTTGGCTATCTAGCATTAGATAACTAATCTGAACATACTTTCAGAGTCTGAGTAAGCAGAGAACCTCAGGCTCGTGCTCTGTAATTTTCTTATACCGTCTGAGATACCTTGAAGTATAATATATGAACTTACTAAGAAAAGAGTTTCAATATTTTAAGGGTAAATAATAGGGACAACTCAATCCAGTATAATTTCTTCTCCCGTTGTATTGAAATTCATGGTATCATTTCAAAACTAAAGCTGTAGCAGCAGGAAGAGGGAATGAAAAGAGACTTCTCACACCAGCTAATATGCCTGGTTTCCTACAAGTTTAGTCTTATGTCACCTAATTCGTCTCTGCTATCACAATAATGTAGCTTCTCCCCATACTGCATACGTCTCCATCCTATACAGTACCTCGGTCATCTCTCCTGTCGCTTACCACACCCAGCAGCATCTCCAGTTTCTTCTCAGCTCCTCCGAATCTCAGGGCAAGAGCCAGCAAACCCCCAGCTTAAGAAACCAAGCTAGATACAAATCTAATGTGATAGCTGTTCAGCTAGAAAAATAAGATGCAAACCAACAAACAAGATATCCCAGACAGTACATTTTTTTTTTTTTACCTTCTCTGGTTTCCAGAGAGCTGCTTCTCCTGGGAAGATATCCACATCACAAATAGCAAAGCAAAATGAACAATTATACAGGAAACTTCAAACTGCAATAGGCAGCCTGGACAGGGGTAACAAGGGAAAAATAAATGGTTGGAGAAATAGAATTATTCACTACATGATAGATAACCCATCAGGGTGTGATACGCTATCTATACTGTTCATGCTTTATCCGACCTCTTAAAAAGGAAAATGGGCTGCAAGATAAACCAGATGTTCATTTTCCCCTAAATGCAGGGGACACAGGAAGCTTCTGATCTTCCACAGAGAAAATGAAACGTATAAGGTCTAAAAAAGGAAGGTCAATCTTTCAGATCAGCCTTTCTTCAGAAAACAATAAACCTTTCTTCATGTCAAAAAACAAGCCTTTCTTGAACCATTATAGATTAACATGGTTCCAGAAAAATTGGGGGAGGGTAGGCGGTAGTAAAAAGAAGTGTATTGCTAGGAAAGGAAAAAAGGTGAGGTTTGGTAATTATGTTCTTATTTCAGTTTCAGGGGGAAAATGGTATTTTGAGGAATAAACTGAATTATTAAAAAGAGCATATTGATTCAGCCTGCCAAAAAGACACTGCAATATTCATTTTTCATTAATGGCTTTTTTAATATACTGTGTGATGTATCCCAACAAAGGTGTTTATCAAATCAGTGCCAATGTGGGGGATTTTAATAAGGCAAGCCTTTAGTATCTCATAGATTACATCCATTTGTTATCTAGTACCTCAGCCAATTTGAGTCTCAGTTCCCAAAACAATCTGCCTCCAGCTGTTATCCAGGTTTCTCCTTGTAAAATGTTTTCATGGATCCTGAAAAATTGTGAAAAATAACTGAAAAAATAGCATTGTACCACAAGGATAAACATGATGAAGGTGAGAGAAAAAGGCATATTTGGAGCACACAGAAGGTAGGACTTTCCTTAGCAAAGTCCTCATGCAGTTATCAATATCTTTCACAATTGTAAGCACAGCCTCAAATTCCAGTCCACAGGACTTTTTAAGCTACTTACAGTTAATAATTGCTGAAATATTTTTCAGAACACGAATGTTTTTAATCTTATGTCCCAATGTTTTACCTGAATCAGGACTGTAGTGCCTCTGTGCGTTGGTAAAGTACATGTTAAATAGCACTGGCTATGGCTTTCCATTTTACCAAATGGAAGTCATGGTAACCAAAATATGACAAGAAAAAGCCTCGTTTCCCCTCCCTCCCCCCTCCCCTCCCTCCCCCCCCCCAATGAAACACAGATAATTCTTCCAGCCAGCTTCAATTGCAGGATTAAAGGCTGCATGTTTTCAGCTGGTAGGGTAATGAGTTTGTCTACCCGTCCCTTGCCAAGATGGCTTTCTGTGCTATGAAGCATTGATTCCCTGCCTTTGTTTTGCATGAATGCATTTTCATACAAACTAAGTAAACTGGAACTTGGAACATTTCTCATATGTTTATTTCCTTTATTCTCACCAAGAACTTCACCCAAGTCTTGGAATGCATGGAGCTATACTTGCTATCACAAT
>KL278095.1:32284-67311 GCA_000699545.1 Podiceps cristatus
TCTTTTAATATTTTGCTGTTCTTTTGAACCAATGAAGTATGGGCATAGAAAGCTGAAGGGCTCCATGCAAACTTTTTCTTAAGCCAAGCTCAGGAGAAAGTAGACAAATTTCATACATAGCATTTAATTTCCAGGTCATTTTGAATGAATATCTTTTGACAGTACCTTTGTGGCTGCTGTCCTAGCAGACCCAACCTTTCATAGAGTATTTTGAGGTTCTGCTGTCTTTGCCCTTTGCACATGCCACAAAGTAGCCACAGAGGTCAAAACTTCTCCTTCAACTCTGATGAACAACAAAGAGGACACCCTACCTACATAATTCCCTTAAGATGCTAATAACTCTTTATTATAGGAAAATCTATGTTCTCCTTTTAATTCATGTTTGTTAATGGGGAAACATAAAAAAAAGTTTAAATTAAATTAAGGCTGATAACTTCCTTTACAATAGAATTCTATTAATTGCAAATTCACGCTGATTGCAGCAATGAAAAACATCTCTCCTTTATATCCCACAGTAACACAGTGAGTTCACCTTTTGGCAGGTAGCAAAAGTGTTAAACTTGCACTTTGGGAAGAAGGGTAAAGGGGTAAAAACTGCATGTGAAAAGACAGCTCAGAGCATGGATTTCTCTTGTTGGGAAGAAGAATCCCCCAATCTCCACCAAAGGAAAGGCCAACTTATGTAACAATTAATCAAGCTGAGCTCACTGACACTACTGGCAAGAGTAAAGGGTCATGGAAAAAGGACACTGAATATAAATATTAAAACTGAAAAAAGAAAATATTCAAAAAAGTCAGTTTTAAGGATGACCGTGCTGTACAGATATACTCCTTTTCTGGTTTTGTATTGTTGTGGTCTTTATTTACATTATCATACTATTTTTTCCTCTGAGGCTTCTTTGCATTCCTTAGTGCACTCCATGGATGAAACACAGTGAGCACATTTCAAAAACAATGAAACAAAATTAAGTTTTTTGCTTAGTCCTGGTGGCTCAATGTGCCACTCTCCATACATTATATTCAAGCCCTTCTCCTTATACAGAAGTGTTCACCATGAGTTTTCCAGAGGTAATCCTGTATACCATTATTTTTGTTATCTTTGGAGATTTCAGCTGCAAAGGTCTAACAATTGTCTTGTAGGCATAAACCAAGTCTAGCTCAAGGCTATGTGGTCTGGATTGGCTTTGCAAGGGCATTTTCTGAGAAATTTCACAACACTTCTCCAAATCACTGTATCTCAGGGATTTCTTTTTGGATGGAAAGTCATTTCTCTATATCATTCTTCCCTCATAGCTGAATATTTAAAAAATACTTTCATAGCCTGCCTTGGACAGTCACCTTGCTGGAAAGTTTCAGATCAAACAGTTAAAATCTTGCCAAATTATATACTCCAAAATAATACATGAACACAGTACGTGGTGTACAACTAAGGTGGCCTACTTTGCAAATAAGGTGGACTACTTCTTATTGTAAGACTATTTCTTGCAAGGAATAGTCTGTGATTAATAACTGTGTTCCCCCACATGACTGTGGCTAATGTCTTTAAAAACATTATTATTGCATTCCACTCTGCTGTACTTTCTTCTTTCAATGTGAAGTCAATGGCATCAGTAAGTACATTGTTTTGTCTTTCAGATGACATTTGAAATTACCTTCTTCACCACTCTTGGTCATTAAAAAACATGTAAAAATATCTTCATTTTTGAAGGAAACTTTTAAACCTTTTTCTCTGATCCAAAGCTTCCTCCTCTATGGGACTTGACAGAACTTTATTCTTCCAGCATTGAATGGATTCTTTCTGGGGGAGAAATTCCTTTAAAAGTATTCTGGTTTAACCATTTTCCTCCAAGTTATGCATTTGCCTGAGACTTATGCAGAGATGCTGCTTCCACAGAGAAATTAAGATATTTGTCTTCTGAAGCACACTGTACACACTGTAATGTTCATGAGATGCTCCTTAGAGCTGGCCAAAGTTTTGTCCAGAATCTTTTTCATTCAAACATGCTGTTTCTTAAAGGTCAGAAGGTACATACATTTCAACATAGATTTAAATAGTTTCTAGCTGAAGTTTACTAAATTCCTGTCTGAATATATGACTGAGTGAAAAATTGATTTGTTTATTAGGAAAAAACCACTCCAGCACACTTTTTTTCTACAAAATATTCTGGTGATTCTGATTTCAATCCAAGGCAGAACAAAAAGAAATTTCTAAACTTCAGAAAGTATCACAAAATGGAGTAGTTCTCCAACAGTCAACTCCAACGACTGACTATCTGGGGAAAAAAAACCAAAAAAATAGGTATCCATTCTAAATAAAAAACATTTATCCCTTCAAAATATTTTGTGAGAAATATAGGCCCAATGACAGAGAGCTACAAACTATTTGGTTTGTGTATTAGGCTTCACAGGATTACAGGGGGACTAAAGATGAACACATAAGGAGAACAAAAGAAGCAAAGACAGCAAAAAAGGAGATTGAAAGCACAAGATACAAGATTTTTAACATCCCAATACATGGATAAGAAATGAATATCCATAGCCAAAAGCAATACACAATGAAAACCTGCCCGTCAGACAATAAAGTTAATGTATTGCAGTGGCAGAAGCGGGGCTGGAGTTTCAGCTGGCAGGTGTTTCACTGGGTCGGCACCTCTGGTTTGGCTCAGACAGGGCCCTAGGCTGCTCTCAGGCTCTCTGCAAGGTTAGAGCCTGACAATGTTAAAGTGAGTGAACCAAGCTTCCTGATCAGAAAAGATGACAGCAGGAAAATATCCAAAATGTGATGCAAGGGAGATAACCTATACATACACCCACACACATCTGTTTTTCTGCGTGCCTTTCTATATTAATCTGCTTTGCACAAACTTAGTTTTTTTTTCTTTTTAAAGTTTCAACACTTGAAGTTAAATAAATAAATCTTTTTTTTCCCCCCCTCTGTTCTAACATCTGGGGAAAGTTAATACAATGATGTCTTTCCAGCATTTTGTGGCCATGATGAAGGCACCAGAAAAAGAAAACAATTTGTTCTTTCAACACAGTCCAATGTCCCTGGTAAAAAATAGAACACTGAAAAAGAAATGGTACCAGAAATCCACTGGTGAAAGACTGGGCCTCTAATTGCCATGGCTAAACAGGCAATTCTGCCTTCAGTAAATTCACTCTAACACCTACAAAGCCTTTAATAGCTTTATATATATGTAATTAAGAACAGATTTGTGATCTGGTGCTTTGTGCTTTAAATAAAACAACATATTCATAGCGCTGCTATTTAAACATTCAACATTGCTAAAAAGGAGATAAATACTTTTCCTTAAATACATATGTTCTTAACAAAAATCCCCCGGGTCACATGTTCTGAGCAATTAATGAGAAGGTAGGAGACAATTTTTTTGTCTCTATATCTAAACATGTCTCTATGGTAGTTAATTATCTTCAGGCAGTTTACTGCTTTCCAGTAAAGGCTATAAATCTTTTCCTATTGAAATCAATGCCAGAGCCCTCCCTTGCTTGCCAATGGTCCATGCTTAGAACCAGTGAATATGTGCAATCAGGCAGTTAGCAAAATTCAGGTTTTCCGGGTGCCTGTGGAGTAACTGCTGGTTCCTTTACACTAACTGAACTAAGACAGCATTTTAGCAGGCTGAACATGAGCATGAATACCATGAATGTATATGTATGGGAAACAAGGTATTTATTTCTGTTATTAGGATCATCAAAAGATTCTTATTAAAAAGGATCCAAGGTCTTGAAATTTCATCGACCTCTGAATAGCCAGAGTATATGCATAAAAATAATGTATTTACCTACAGGGGGAATATCAGTCCTTTAGTATCCCATCATTTAATTAATGATTTAATGTCAGCTAGTTCCTTCCTAAAGAAAGAAAATATCAATAATAATGGAAAAAGAAACTGTATTTAGTTGGAGACAACCGGTGTGAGAAAAGTGAGTTGTAAAAGGAAAATATTTAAAGCATGAGCATTACTCATATAGAAAGGACAGACTTTCTGTAAATATTGCATAGAATCTTCAGATTTTTTAATTCCTCAGGACATGCATATTCGAGCAATATTAACAACCCAAACGTACTTTTTATCCTACTGCAGTCCTTTTTAATACCTTAATTTCCATAGAATTGCCATTAAAGTAGTTTTAGAGTCAGTATTTAGATAACAGATTTTTGTTTATCTCTAGAGCTTATATAATAGTATGTTGATTTGGTCTGTTTCTATTATCTCACAATCCTCAGAACTTTTAGCTCATAACACATGTTTATCAGTGTTAAAAAGATAAATAATAGGGTTAATTTCTTAAATTTCAGCCAAATAGTACCAACAAATTAAATATATGACTAAATATTTGTTCAACAGCCAGCAAGCTGAGGAAGGTCCCTAACATAGCATGAAATCAGTATAGGCCAGAAAATCTCATTAGGCCAGGCCGAAGCAGCATGGATACGGCAAGCCAGCGTCAGAGTGCAAGAGGAAGAAGGATATACGCCAAAAGCGGAGCGAGGCGCTACCCTCACGCCTGGGGCAGCCTCCAGGCTGCATGGCCCAGCGCTGGGACTGCGTTCTGCTTCTGCGCAACGTGTGAGGACGAAGCAGAGGAAAAAGCGTGGGCTACCTTGCCTGTACTTTGTGCAGTCTTATCTCCAGGGAACGTGAACAGCAGAGCTGCTATTTAGAGCACAGATCATTTTCCTGCACATGGCCCTTGCTCTGCTCATTTTGCACAAAAAAAAAAAAAAAAAAAAAAAAAGTGCATTCCTTAAGTAAAGTCAGATACTACTGCACTTCCCTTTGCCAGTCCAAGCTCATTCTCCCTCCAAAGCCTGTGCTCTCCCCATCTGAGAGGAAGACAAGTCAGTTCACTCTTATTCTTGAAGATATGGGTGAGGCTGCAGAGCAAAATGCCTTTTCAAGCAGCTCCAAGAACATCACATTTCAGAAGGGATCCTCTCCAGTTTGGGCAGAGGGCTGAAGTCCCTTTCAGCTGGGAAGGGAACTGCTCTTTGCAACAGCAGATGAGTTTCCCTTTGGGTACACACAGCAAGGGGCACTGCCTGGTCTTTCACGAACACTTATGGACAGGGCTGTGTGACTTTTCTGCACCCCTCGATAGACAGGTATTTCCCCACCAGCTGGGGAACAAGAAAAACAGCATGTGAAAAGGTCACACCGATTTAACCCTCCTTGGGAAGCACCAAAGAACTGCACAGAGAAGAAAAGACTGAGGACCCTTCTGATGTCTATATTACTGCGGCCACACTTTTATTCTATCCCAGCTATCAAGTACAATGGAAGAGAAAAAATGGCATAGGTTGAACAGAGACCACCAGAGGCTGAACTTACTCCACATGAGAGATACTGTGATCAGCAATAGAGGGCTCTTCTTTACCTACCCTGTCAGCTACCAGCTACACATGAACTTTTCAGGTGAACACAAGACCTCTCTTTCTGCACTTTGCAGCACTGGCACATTACTTTAATCTTTCGCTGAGGCCAAATGAGCGTGTCAATCTGAGCATCACACACAGATCAGAAGAATCTGGTACAGATGTCAGCAAAATGGAAGCAGACAGGGACTGGCCTCTGGGAGTATGAAGAGCAAGCGCCTGTTAAAAGGAGATGGGGGGGAGGGGGTGTGTGTGTGACAGGATTAGTAACCTTACTCTGAATCAGCCAGACTCGGGTAAGATCATGTACAAATGTACAGTACCAATGTTGAAGCAAGCAGAGAACAACACAGCTTTTAGCTGTAATTTCAGGGGAACTGAGTATGAGAAGACACAGCATACGCCTTTTCAGCCTCCTTTGCCCTTACCATCTGTCAGGCCTTGCCATGCCATAGCAGGATTTGGACCAAACCTCATGGGTTTTTACCTGAACATTTTTCCAGCCTGCTTCCACCATTACCACATTTTTTCCTCCCTTCGTTCACCTTCTGCTTGTTCACACCTCTCAGCACAGCTGAATTCAGATTCTCATCTGGTCCTTGTCCATCTGTCCAGCAAGTTGCAGCAGAGCCTCCCCAAGTTCGCCAGCACAGGATGACAGCCAGGCCCCCAAGGTTTTAGGCAGAAACATAAATGGTCACTAATGGTAAACCTTAAATAAGGTACTTAAGCCCTAGTGGGTGTCCATATCTCATATGCACTTGCTTTCCAGCTCTGGTGGACCACTCTCCTCATATTATAAAGAATTCTCTGTTCACAACATTCTCTGCATATATTTTATAGGCAGCCTATCTCAGGACCCAGGGTAATAAATACAAATGTGCCTAAAAAGTAGGTGCTGTGACAGAAACCTTTTGTAATTGATCTCTAGTATTCAAATCCTGAAAATTGGAGCATAGCCTGAGGACTTTGTTCTCTATCCTATCTTTTAAACCCTACAGCCTCAATGAAAATGTCACCAAGGAGGATTTTTCAACCCCAAGAGATGGATGATAGAGTAATGCTGTGAACTAGTATTTGCATTTCTCAGAAGACCACACAGATGAAACCCTGTTCCCCTGAAAGTCAATATTATCGACATTTCATTACATTTCATTTGGGCCAGAAGCTCAAACACGGCCTTAAGAGGAGTTATATTACCATGGTGGTTCTGAAGACAAGGGGCATCAAGGGGAAATATTTGGATGGGATGAGGAAAATGAAGACATCTCTGAATTCCAGTTACTAACTAACATATATAATACACATAGACAGACGTGGAGCTCTGTGGAGTAAGGGGGTGCTAGGCAGAAGCACCATGCTTACCCATAGCACAGATATGCCTTTCAGCAGGCATTTTTCCTCTTCCTTTTGTGTGGAAACATAATAGCACAGAAGGAGGTTGCCCCCGTAGTGGATGCGGATAGTTCAATTTGGGGAATCCAGAAAACATGTAGCCTCTTTTCACAACTCTAGGAGAAAGTAGTTTTATGTCAAATTTGATCTATTGAAATTCATTAGCTTTCAAATCTGAATAATAAAAAGTTACAATATCTTCCAAGATAGTGCTTCTCAAAACTGTAGTAGTTTTATGTTAGCATACACAAAAAAAAAAAAAAAAAAAAAAAAAAAAAGAAGAAAAAGTGTTGCTGAAACCTGAGAGTGATTTAACAATATTAACCATCAAAAATCAATCCAAATTATCTAAAGGTATCCTTTCATAATAATTTTTATATACCACATTAAAGACTAATTTAGAATTAAAGTGGCCTTAATTAAATTTAGCTTTATTATTTCCAAAGTAAATTCAAGTGACTAGCATAGCAATCATTTCCGTTCTGACTTGGACATCTATACAGGCATTCAACATTGCTTAACTAATCCACTTAGAAAACTAATAAGGCTTAATTTTTCTGGATGTTCTCACGTAAATATGCTCACAGATATGTAATGAGTAAATACCACCTCATAAAACATTAGAGTGGAAATACAACAGTGGAAATGCCTATATCATGTTCTATGATAGGCAAGAAATCAGGGATTGATGGCTGCAGTCAGCATCGTTTCAAAAGGTGAGCAAGAGGCAGTTTTTAAAAGCCAGTTCTTTTGAGCCAGCCCAAACGGTCTCCCATTCAGACCTGACTCCTCGCATCCTTCTGTCAGAAAAACAGTAGGAAACTTTGAATCAGAGCTATGCTTCTAACCAATTTCATTAGTAAAGAGGAATTTCAGACATAACTGAAGCTTATCAGGAAAGTAAATAACAAAATTGGATAGGTTCACAAAAAGTAGAAAGCATGAACTGACATTAAGATAGATCAGGCTCCTAGGAAAAAGGACAAGAAACTTATTTACCAGAAAGGTAATTAGAGTATGGACTAAATTTTCCTAGGGCACATAATAGAAACTCAGTTTCAAATAAAAACTGGAGAGACGGGAGGGGAAGCACACAGCATGAGGGTCATGGTTTAGAGAACTGCAGATACCTGGGCTTTGATAGATTCTGTCAACACCTGATGCCTCAAAGAGCCACTAATTCCTTGAAGAAAGAGACAGACAGACAGGCTGAGGACGGTGAGCTAAGCAGAAAGCAAGCTTAAACAGAGTGAGTTTGTGGAAAAAGATGATTCACTGCTAGCAAAAGTGAAGTCTGCAATAAATGAACCGGGGTGAAGAGAAAACATAACTGAGAAGTTTGTACTAAGGGTTAGGGATGAACTGTTTCATGACAATTTGAAGGAAGTCTTGCAGTAACAGTATATTGATTTTCTGCATCCTGGGTGAAGTATCCTGCTTACGGGAAAAAAATACAATAATTGCAGTAGAGCAGTTGTCACACGCTGTAAAATCAAATGGAGTGCACAGAAACTTTGGAGTAAAACAGAGAGTAGAAAGGAATCCCTTGTAGCCTGAATACTGCTTTTCAACTATCCTGAAAAATGAAAACAAATGTACTGTTTTGTTTTGTTTTGTTTTCCCCTGATATCAGACTGAAAATATAATTAATGAGACTGGATGTGGCAACAAAAGGTAGTGTCTTCACAGAACCAAAGAAGGGCAGGGGTTGGCAGTGACCTCTGGAGATCCCCGAGTCCAGCCCCCTGCCAGAGCAGGGTCACCCAGAGCAGGCTGCACAGGAACGTGTCCAGGCGGGGTTTGAATATCTTGAGATATATATACATGAATATTTATATACCCAGTTCATTAAGGGATTATATTTTTTGTCAGAAAAACATTTCTACTCTTCCTAGTCATTGTATGACCACAATGAGATGTGTGCAATATTACTAAATTCTCTCTGTTATGGAAAGGGAACATTTGGAGCTGGTGCAGACCAAGCGCTTTCTGCAACCAAAGAAGCTAGCAGAACACGTTTGTCGCCTTTCATAAGTGATAAGATGCCTGAGAAAGGGGTCTCTGAAAGGCACAAAATGTGCAGTAGGAACAGGTTTCAGAGTAAATGGCACTACATTGTCACAAGTTACGGGCTTCAAAACTAACAGCGAATTAATCTGCTATTAAAAGAGAAAAGGCAGATGGCAAGTATGAGCATCATCATTTATGCTATGTATCCACCGAGGAAATGGAAGATGAAAGAAACATTTCATCCCATACAGAACTAGAATGAAGAAATGGAAGTTACCCAAAGCATAACAAGACAGTTGCCTGTAATTATTGTAAGGCGGAAGACAGAGAGTAAAAAAGAGAATGAGAGATCTTTCCACTCTAGAATTAATGAAAATGGAATAAAAATAATTAGTTCCACCACTGAGAAAAGTGGTAATTGAGAGCAGGATGTTTCACCAACGAAAGCACATTTGGGTGTTCAGAAATCGTGTTATTACCAAGCAGCAGGCAATGGCTACATTACATTACCAAATGTACTACATATATATAACATAATGGTTCAAAACAAAAGAGATACAAAGCGAAATCAGAAGCACAGCCATCTATTTACCAGACCTGTCTTGTAAGAAGAATTCTAAGAAGTTTGCATAGTTAAAAAAATGAACCAAAATGAGTTGAATCTTTTAGCAAATGTAGACTCTTTTAGGAAAATAGAATATTAAGGTTCATTAACAAGTTTTGATCACCCCACTTGTGTTGGCACATTAAGTATCTCATATTACAGTTCATTTATTATACCAATTTAAAGAAAGATTAAACAAAAATTTCACAGCAAGCTAAAACTTACAGCGAAGTATCTGGAAAACAAATGTGTTACCCAAAAGTCTTCAGTGCGATAAAACAATCTATGAAAAAACAAAATAAAACAAACCCCAAAAAACACCAACCAAAACCAAAACACACACAGACACACACACTCAATTAAATTGCTTTATAGAGTGTTTGCACCTTTCCCGGTGCAAGCTGTAATGTGGTTTTGTCAGTGGTATAACTACTATGCTTGCATGGTTACACTTTAAGACTATAATGACTGAATTTCCTTTTGTCCCAAACTACAATCTTTTACTCCATCATGCCTTTAACTCTCTATCATCTACAGGGAAATAACACGGATTTCTAACACTGAGATGCTTAATGTGAAATTCTTTTGCACATTAAAGCGATACAATATTTAGCTACTGAGGAAATTAAACGCTAGATTCAGGACTACTCTTCAAGTAACAGGCTAAGGATCTTATTACACCAAAAACAGGAGCACACATTTTTTCTCCCATTGAGGTTAATAAGAGTTTTGAATGTGAAATAGAAATTTGGATCTAGGCTGCATCTATTCACATTTCATCAATTAATTCAGAATGCTCAGAATGGGCTCAATTAAAGGCAAAATACAGTCCATAAGTAAAAATGTTGATTAGTCTACAACCTTATACAATAGTATAAGAACAAGAACAATGTTGGATCTCTGTGGGTCCATCCACACCACTGTGTAAAGCCAGTTCCAGGCTAAAAGAAGGGCCTGAGACAATTGCTTCCACATTGACGTGACCTCAGGACTGACTAGTATCTGTGGAGCTAAAATCTCAGGCGTATTCAGTGCTTAGAGTAACCTCCAGTGCACACCTATTATGGATGGTGTGACATGCAGGATGGCCTCCAACTCTCCTATCCACTTTTCTAGAAAGGTGACAACCTTTCTAGAAGGTGAAATATCACCAGTCCCACAGATCAGTGCAGGCTGCCTACAACAGACAATACTGACACCAGAGAGCAGTTGCACCCTTGTCAAGCAGAAAAAAAAGTGTCACATTCCCCTGGGGCTATACCACCAGGTGATACGATACCAATATGATAAACTTTTAGGATTGGCTAAATTAAACCTGGCAAACCTGAACACACAGATGATCTTCGTAAACCTTTACCAACTTTCTCTCTTGGTCCAAGGAGACAGCCAGGTAAAATGATGGTCGCTTTACTGCTCAGAAGTGTGTAACTTGTATTCCCACTCCAGCGGGGCCTCAGCCCACCTGCTCACACCTTGCCCCTGCCCACGCACTCCAAATGACTGTACAACATACAGGGACCATGTGTCCACCTCTGGGAAGGGTTTATTTCCATCAGCTGCAGAATCGCCCAGGACACAGTGCAGAATTGTCTTTCTCCCTCCCCAGAAGTTTTAAAGAGGCAGGAGAATTACGGAAGAAGTGAGTGATGGACATGGTGGCAATTGTGTCTTTCTTTCACTGTTCTGCATTTTTCTGGGAACTAGATGGAACTGGCGAATGATGCTTTAATGACTGTATTGAAAATAATGCAAAAAACACCTAGAGGAATGGGAAAGATGTTGTTTTTATGAATGATGATCAGTACGTAATAAACAATACATGGTCACCAGAGACTGATATTTTTAAATTTCTCTGCTGATTGCTGCTTAAAGAAACAAACTTTCAAAATTTCATTTTTCAGTCATTTAAATGTCAAGGAAAATTATGCAGAAAATAAAAGCCACAGATGGTGTAACAGCTAGACAAATTACTGGTGGGTTTTGGAGGCTGCAGAAATTCCATTCAGGAAAAGTCCTTTCCGGTGAAGCAATCTCTGAAGTCCCTCTCAAGAGCACGGGTCATGATTAACTATACTTCCAATAAACTCTCAGGAAATCTCCAGAAGACTACTAAAGGCAAAATGCACAACCAAATCTTTGGAAAAGAGACACATCCCTCTTCCATTAATCATGCATTGTTTGCAGGACTGTTAAAACTGAACTTAACAGCCAGCAAGTCACATGGAATTTACTTTGCTTTTTTGAGGGAATAAACAGCAAGAAACAAAGCTGGGTGCACCAGGAAGTCATAGTCTGGGTTAATTCCTAGGCAAGAAATTTATAACCGTATATCTCTACTTCCTTCAATATCTTATTTTTGACTTACCTTGGTCTCGCTGAAGTCAGAATCAGCCTTAAGTTGTTTTTAACTCCTTGCTAAGTACAAAAAAAAGGTAGAAAGAATCAGTTAAAGGCTTTATACATTTCTGGCCATTGACAAAAAATACATACCAGAAATAAGACAAGATGAACTCTAGCTGAAAAGTGAATCAAGTATTTATTGCTATTTTTTGTCTACTTTGCATGTTAGGTTGTATTTGTTACCTTCATTATGCACTGCTTCCTTTATTTTCTCAAGCACTCCAGGAATAATTGTGACTCACGCTGGCTTGCAATGTTAAAATCTCATCCAACATAATGTGATGAAAAAACATTGTTTTCAAAAAAGTTATATCAGCTTATTTCAACTAGGGATTTAGATTTGTAACCTTGTTAACTTCAGTTTCTCATTTACACTTTTTTTTTTTTTAAGTTAAATGAAACAAAACTGGGCCTATATGAAGACTTTTTCTTATTTCTTTTTCTCACTTGGTAGAACAAGATAGCTCTTTGAGAGCTAGATCAACAAAGAGATTTAAGTATCTAAAGTGATCAGCAGAAAGCTTAAGCCTGATGTTTACATGCCCAAAATAGCCACTCTTTGGCCACTTAATCCTGGAGTTACTTATGTGCCTGCCAGTAAACACAATCACATGACAATACTAAACAATTTAAAGCCTATTTCTTTCCTCAGAAAAAATTTCAGACAAGGCATTTTCCCGGTCTCTATCTCCTCCAAGGCATAGTCAAGTATTTGAGGAAAATGAGTTGTGGTCTACACAGTGTTTGCACATGAAAGCACTTCTCAGGAAACCAACTAAAGCTAGAGAGGCATTTCCCTTGTTGAGGCGATCATATTATGTACAAACAAACATTTGCAAGGTCAGAGCTAAGCAAGTGACTCAGCCTCATGACTAGTACTCCCATGCAGCAGAAACGTCATTACGTCCAGGTCCATTAAATAGGTTTCCTATGCAGAAAAAACAGCTTTAAAGATGCCATTATCTACACCTTCGCAGCACTCAGCGGCTGAGTTCCAACCAGGTCCCAGTCTCTGCTCTGTCCAAATCATTTAATGGCTTTTATGTATCTGTGTTTAGTAGCTTAACTCGGCTGTTAAACAGAGATCTTGGGCATTCGGTTTAGGAATCTGGACCCTGAATGCCTCAAGTTAAATGTTACAAAGCAGAGCCTAAATGTCCATTTAGCTTTTAGACAGAAAACAATTCAGAAAGACTTTCAAGCTCCTAACACAGGACTTTGTGGAATTCATATCCTAAATACAAGATTATGATCTTCAAATTCCAGGCTTCAGGAGCCAGAAAACTTAAGGGTCTTACACCGATTTGGTGTTTATGTATCTGATTGTGACTCCTGTGCAAACAAGCAAATGACACAGGCTGAATAGCGAGGTGGTGAGATGTCTGGTTCCCAGCGAGAACCATCTGCCAGACAGCGCAGACCCAAGCAGGCACTGGACTTACTGATATTTGGGGTTACACCACATACTGATGGGAACTGGAAATGAAGTTGTTTAGCCACTTTCATTAAAAAATACTGCTCACATGTTGCATGAAATCCCTCTCTCCCCAGCCACGGAGAGACTATCTTTAAGGTCCTTTCTCAAACCAAGGGGATTCCACTGGAACATGCAGATGAGAATACAATAGCCAACTGCCTAAGAAAGAGCAAGAGATGGTGAAATCTGCTTTCAAGCAAGTTTTTAATCAATGTGTAATACCTTAAAAGCATAGGAAACAGAGCCCCCAGATGACTCCTTCGCAGCTCTCAGCCATGGACTTTAACCATTAAGCTAGACGGCCCTAGCTTTTCCTGGTTCAAAGTAATACCTAACCATCTGGAGCAAGGCTAAAATTCATTAAAATGGACAATAATAGATTTTAAGCTATTAGATCACATATAGGCATCTTTTATCCAGGCAAAATGAAAGACAGAAAATAAGATTTAAAACATATTACTTTAAATCTCCTCAGAATCAGAGAGAGATATTTAGAAATAAAATGTAGAAACACAATCTTTTCCAGAAACATACACACAAATACATATTTCAGAAAATCTGGCTTTTTGCTGTCTTCTAGGGAGAAACCTAGTTCAAGTGTAACACTGATTTCTACACACAGTAAAAGATGCCTAAGAATAGACCATGAAATAAATACAGGTTTTAGCTTAGTTTTTTTTCTAAAGGAAAATGACAGTTTATAAGCAATGGCAAGTGGTGAATAATGGTAGTTTTTTGTCATTCATTTATTTTCCAATTTTTCCCATAACAAGGCAACTTTGAGGCAAATTTGCAGTAAGAGTAGAAGGCCCAACATAAATCACTCAAGCTGTTTAAAATTACTTTGACAGGGATGGAAGAAAAAGAAAGAAAAGGTATTAAAACTGCTTTTCTGACTTTATCACCAAGATATACAGGATTCCTAAGGCTCAGTAACAGACCAGCTGGTTTTAAAATGAAACATTTTTTCTGTCAGGCATTCCTCTACTCTTTAAGGCTAATTGGCAGTGTGCACAGAAGAATTATTGAATCTCAAATTAGCCACTTTGAGAGCACATCACATCTGTTTGTCTGTCATTCTGGTGATACATTGAGATTGTTGAATAATTTGTTTACAAATAGGAGAACAATCTGTGCTAAAAGTTTTGCAGATAAATAGGTACATCTGGAGAACAGCAACATTGCATTGATTGTCTCAGAATAGCCCTGGCACACTGAGAAACATCCTTTGCAGATCATTAGTCAATAAGATGGCTCGTCTTCACAGCTCTGGTAGCTTGAGCTATAATTCAACTGATGTCTCTAACTCCAAATAATGGTGCTATTTTTCATTTACAGCTAGTGATTCCTGTAGTTTCAGTATATTTTTTCCCAATCTCAGTTTCTAATAGTAAGACTGATTTTTGTGGAATTACCTGCACATGGCCCTTTAGCTAACCTTTGGAGGAAAGATGTTGAGGTCTGCTTTACTGGAGAGCTAGCTAGGGGCCAGTAAGAGATAAGAGCTTTGATAAGAAACCGCTGACATGGGTGGAGGAAAGCAAGCATCACCCAGCCAGGGGGTCATCACTGCTGAGAGAAAAGAAACATTTCTGTCTAGGCAGAGAAAGGAAATAAGGCAGTATCCAATATATCCTTCTGTGTTTCATCATTTCTTGTTGCAATAATCATATATCCTTTTGTCTTTAATTTTTTACTGTCATAATCTTAAACATTACCACCCAGAACTTAATGGATCTTCACAAGAAAAGTGTTAGAATACTTTAGTATTTCTCCTTTAGCCAGTGTTTCCTTTAAGTGGCAGGGCTACTATTTTGTGAAATTAGCAACAATAGAAATGTTTTCAGTTACAGTAAAGTTAAAATAAGTCCCAGAGCCCATCGTGCACCTTTACACATTCAAATAGTCTATTAAAATCACTGCAACTCATTATCTGACTAGTAAAGTATAAAAATCTAATGAGGATTTGGCTTAGTATTAAGAAGAGATACTGCATGTTATTTACATTCAAAATCATTGAAATGCTGCAGATTTTTATATTTGGCTAAAGTACGATTTCAGAAATGCTGAGATTTCTACCCCATTCTGGTATTTATATGTACCTCACGATATTTGATGTGTAAGAAAGCACTCTGTACAGTTAGTCATTAAATCCTGAGCTGGAGAAAAGAAACACGTATTCCTATTTCTTCAGGGTTTAGCCAAACACGAGGAAAATGAATGCAACCTTCCATCGTCATCAAGGTTTCCTAAGCAGGATTCTCTACAGGGCAGGTGGATGTAGTACAACTCTCCAAGATTAATTTCAGGACAAAGTTGCAGCAAATTTAGAAAAAACCCTTAGACTTTATAATAAAGAGAACTGAAGTCCATTTCTTATCCAAAATCAGCTTGAAAACAAAGCCAAGTTAGCAGAATCATGTGGATCCATTAAGAAGAAAATTTGCCTGTAAGAGGTCTGGTATTACTTCTGTAAGAGAAGGTCCCTCTTTCAGTTTAGCTTGCTTTATTTTTTGAAATGCCTGCTAGTTACCTTGCAAGAACCAGATGAAAATTGACTAGCCAGTATTAGACGGGTGAAAGTAGTTGATATGTATCAGATATGGAAGGTGAAGGACAGCATGGAAAAATGAGCAGAATTATCAGAAGTCAAACACCACAAAATCTTACATTGTTCCCAAATCACATTGTTTTACAATACACCATTATTAGACATTATTACCATGTGTGAACCCCCTTCTACTCAGGTCCCTGCAAGATAAGGCTGGTTTGTTTACTTCTATCTGTCAGGATACTGTGATTTTACTAACATGTATCAGAAAATTTTGAGCTTTAATTCCACTGCTGCTGACAGGAACAAAGCTTCTGAGCATGGCAAACTAATGTTAAAGATTCATGAGACAGAAGTCAAAAAGTTAATAAAAAACCCAAACAAAGAAACTAAACTGTTCTGGGGATGTGACACCACAAACCAGAAACATGAAGCTGGTTAAAGAACAGGAACGCACGCACTGGCAAGAATGAAAAATGGGGAGATTAATGACCGGAAGTTTCACAGGCTGAGTTCACACTAATAAAACATATACAGTACAAAAGACTGCATGTCAAAAAAAAAAAAAAAAAAAAAATAAAGAGAGAAAGAAAACCTCTGTCTCTTGGGTCACTTCTGCAAAACTAGGTGAGCTCTTGTTCAACAAATAGATCAATAAGTTCACTTCTCTCATTTACAACTATAAATATGAAAGCTGATCCAGTAGGTGCTACTGCTCAGCATTTTGCC
The DNA here is from genome assembly GCA_000699545.1 of Podiceps cristatus. Taxonomy (NCBI): domain Eukaryota; kingdom Metazoa; phylum Chordata; class Aves; order Podicipediformes; family Podicipedidae; genus Podiceps; species Podiceps cristatus. The sequence continues at coordinate 48,849 of KL278095.1, forward strand.
ACCTCATCAGCACCTGCATTCCAGAGGCATCAACAGGAACTGAGACTTTTATGCTAAGCTCATTTTGAAAATTCAGAAAAACATTATCCTTACGTTGATGGATACAAAAAATAGACAGCAAAAAGGCAAGCAGACAGGTGTGAGAAAGGGGGAAAATAAGGTGGAATTCATATATGCCAATCTGATTCACATAAAACTGCACAAAGACAGTTATGAAAAAGTAATTTTACATAAACAACTGAGGTATCTTGCAAATAAAATACAATAAATTTTCTGGTGGAAGGACAGTGACAGAACAACAGAAAGGGAGGTGACATCTACATAAAGCACTGTAAAGACCAAAAAGGAACAAAGTGAAAAGTCTAAGTTACATATCAGAAGAATGTCATTTTATAGTCACTATGGATAGTTGCTAATATGGATAAAGGGGAAGAAAGATTCAAAGGTAATGAACAGGAGGATCTGGAAGATTGCTTGCATTGTCCTCAGTGAAGCTAAGGATATTCTGGTTTGCTCAAGTTACGCTGAAGTTCACAAAAGATTCTCAAGAACAGACACTCAAGAGACAAGTTGGACTGCAGGACCAAACAGAGGTCGATGTGGTAGTGCTGGAGAGAGATCATCAAGCCACCAGTGAGGAGGAAATGTGACCAAAGCCACCTGAGGATAAACCATGACAAATGAAGCATTGCAGAAGTGTCAACAGCAGGGGACAGAGTTGGAGGATGGCGTCAGACAAGGAATATCCCCTTAGGTCACTCAAGCAGCCAGTCTGGTTTCTGCATGCTCTGTCTGGTGTCCGACATGAAGACAAACCACGGCATTAACACCCACACATGCCGTTCTCTCCTTGCACAGCTGCGGCGCAGGCGGTTCTGCTCCAGTGTCAGCTTTTGAGCATCACGGCAGCTCTCCAGGCAGAGAGCACGTCTGGAGTCTGGAGTCCGCGGCTGCATCCTTGACATGGTCCTTGCAGAAACCAGTCTCCACAGCAACGAGTGCAAGCCTGGGAGAGCAGAGCTGGTGCTGTCTGCCAGGTTTAAAGAGCGTATATCCAACCTGCAACGTGGATTTTTTTCCCAAGTGCAATCTTTAACGCCAAGTTATTTTCTGTTCGAGACTTAGAAGTAAGGAAGGTAATGCTTTATTCATGCAGAAAAATACTGAAAAAATACCATTACTTATCAAATAAAAAATAATTGATATCAATCAGAACAGAATAAGGTACTTTTTTATTTGATCAGTAGTACTTTATACAACTACTAACATCATTTCTTTTAAATGAAACAAAGCAGTAAATAACAGACTAACATCAAGAATGACACCAAGAATACAATTACCTGCTGAATAAATCCTGCAGATAAGCTTGGGTTTATTGGACAGCTATATTATTTGCAGGAAAGTACTGGCAATAAATGATTGTTACAGATAAGTATGATAATTTTAGAGACGTTACAAAATCACTTTTTGCTGTGAAACAGATGAGATTTACCTGTAGTGCAGATAACGTTAAGGCTGAAGAGTCATTCTCCACACCAAGAAAATACGTATCAATTGAATTTCACACATATGTACATTGAATCATTAAATGAGAACGATTAAATTAAAAAAAAAAAAAAAAAAAAAAAAAGGTGCCTATTTTTCATTTCCAAATTACTTCAAGAAGATGGAAAACCCCCTGCTATGATAATACATTGTCTTAGGGCTAATTGCTGAGAACAAAAAGAGCTACACACCTTAGTAATTATACAACTTCCTCTAGTGAGAAAGGCGCAAAAGTCTGATTCATGTTTGCAAAAATCTACTTTTCAACACTCTGCCTTTGAAAAGATAATTTGCAGCTGTTTCAGTACCTTCTTATCCTGCCATGTATGTTTGACTAGACTTAAGTAGAGAGCATTTCCTTAGTTCCAACTAACTTCTCAAATTTATTGTATCTGTTAAAAATTTAAATTCTAAGTAAGAAAACTGAGTCTACTCTTCTTTAAAATAACCAGTTTTCAGGAGAATTTATTTATTTGTCCATGACTAGTCATTTTGACATTAATCTAGAAGTCCAGTCCCCTTCACCAGACAGTCCAAATTCCCAGGAACCAATCTTCAGCTCAGCAAAAGAGCTTGGGCAAGTGTTTCCATATAGATACTCGTATTGTTGGGGTCAGGGACAGAGACAGAGCTCCTGGGTTTGGTTTACATACTTGGTCATATAGTGAGCAGCTTTCGGCAAATAGAAATAGGCGTCCATGCAAGAGACTGAGGATGCTGCAAGTGCTTTCCAGAAACAAAGACACCACAGGGTTCATAATAAAACGCAGAGTTGATAGTAACAGACAAACAGATTTTACTGGTGTCTTTTCTGCTGATTTATTGCATAAGGCTGGACAAATCACTCTGCCAGCCTGTACCATAGTTTCTCAGGTACAGGCTGAAGACAATTACGGTTACTTAAATTTAGGAGGAATCTTGGAAGGTTCATTTAAAAGATTTTTATGAATGTCAAGCAGGGAGTTGACACCTTCCACAGCCTGTACCTCTCTCATCTTGTTGTTGCAAGCCTATGCATGTCTAACAGCAGCTACTGCAAAATGTATAACTGAAGACAGAGACAACATAAATATCTCTTTTTGGTTCATTTAAGCAAAGATTGCTTTTTTAAGAAGGACTATTCATTTCTACCTCCAAATTATATCCTTATCTTGCCAGTGGCTATACTCCTCACCCAAATTAAGACAGGATTTGGCACACTAATAACCAATAATTAAGTATTAAAGATAATCATACAGACAATGGGGAATTTACAGAGAGGAGTAGTTGGTTTATAAATTGATTTACATTCTAACGGGAGTTTTATTATGCAGCCTGTGTAGCTGTCGGTAGCGGGCACCTGGAAGGTGGTCTGTGGCTTTCTGCCATCCTCAGAATTTTGACCATTACAAAGCAGAACACTTGTTAGGAGGTGAAGAAGGAAAAGGTAAATAGTTGTCTTTGCTAACAAGAGCAATTTCCAAGCAAATACCAATTTTAACATGCCCCACAAGTGACAGAGAAGTGTAATGAATACAGTGAAGCAATGCTGCCTGTCTTCTCTTTTGCCAGTGTGAGTCATTCATTCGTTATTATCCCGGGCTGCAGCTGCCTTGTCTAATGAGGCTAATGAACTGTCCGCTACATCTCTCTGACATTACTGACATACGGAATTGAATAACACAGCACCACTTGGAGATTCAAAAATGTGTTGAAGTAAATGAATCTGTGTATCTGAAGGAGCACAGCAGGCATCATGCTCCTTCTTCTTCTTATTTGAACATCTCTTCTTGCATATTCCAAAAGATTTCGCTGGCAACATTTTTCAGTTTCTCACTTTGTTATTAAAGATCTTTTCTGTCCAAGTTCCCACACTATATCCATCACTGTAGGATCCATCTGTCTGTATAAATGAGTAAATAACTACTTATTGAACAAGCTTTCATAACAGTGGTTATTAAACCTTCACCTTAACTCTATTTCTACTGTTAGAAAAGGTGCAATACTTTCAGTGAATATTTTCACGGATGTGAATTTCTTGGTTGGTGACTCAGTTATGGGGCAGTGTCACTTCCTGTAGTGTAGAATAAGAGGACAAAGACTACTTAAAAGACACTTAAGCTTTCAGATTGGCCATTATGTGAAACTGTAGCGACAAAGAGATTTGGGTTTAGTATTAGGAGTTTTCTCACTGAACTGGGGTAAGTTGGTTACAACCATAAAGCTATTCCACTGAGAAGGCAACCGTCCTTGGGCAGGTTGTTGAACACCACAGCATTTCCTATCTGGCCTGCCTTGAAGTCTGGCACTACTGCGTGCCCTCCCCTCTACCCCAGCCACACAGAACGGCGAGCAGAAAGACTAATCTCAGTGAGATCTCAGCTGGTACAGAAGCAAGCAGAACTTGCAAGATAATCACTTTGTCTATCTGATTCCCAGTGAGAAATCACCACAGTAAGATTAACTTTTACAATAAATTACTTCCCAACTTTAACATAACAGCAATAAGGACAAGTTTGCCCAAAACTCCACTAAAATGACCACATCTGATCCGTAAAGCTGAGACAACAGCATACAAATTTTACATGTGGAAAAAAGCACTTTGAAATACCTGAATATAACCAGCTAATCTAGCTAGATCTACCTCCGTTTAAGCGCAATAAATGACTAACAAACGCAGACTAACTCAGGTCCTACTGAATTAAGCAGTAGGATCCAATTTATCTTCAGTTAGTATCAACCCGTGATATATTGCCTCTGACCACAAAATGAGAACTCTTGGTATGTTTATATTTATAAACTCACTGAAAGATCATTTCTCTAAAGGGCACTATGTCAAACTCTCATTTTGAATTATTTTTGGACCCATTTTGTTACAGGATAAACATTTCATAGAAGAAAGAAAACAGTAACAAGATGGGAAAAACAAGCTTCTGGCTGAAGAGAGAAGATGAGGATAAATACATTTGACAGGCATTGATGACTACGATTAGATGTGATTCTGAATGAGGAGGTAAAGCACAGGGAGTGCAAACCATGCAAGAGCATTTTAAGACAGAGTTACATAACAAAAAACATAGAAGAGAATCAGTATTATTTGAGCTCTACTGTTATATTACTGTGGTATTGACTCGAAACATACCATTACTGCACACACACAATAAGGTATAATAAAGTAAGGTACTGTATTTCCTGTAATTCCTTTTTCCTGTTTTGAACTATTATTTGCCACTGAGTTAAAAACCTATGCTGAAAATACAAGCAATTCATGGAAGACTATATGGACTGAAGTGACTGTAAAACCACAACCAGAGATAAACAGCCTTCTCCAGAGAATGCATCAGCTAATCTAAAGGAAGCTCCACAGATGCAGCCTACAGAGACCACTTGGCTTCTATCACTGTAGCTAATGAATAAAAAGTTAAGCAATCTGAAATCCTAGTTTCAACTTGAATAGTGTAAAACTTCAGAAAAATTCAGTTAATTCCCAAGGGCTTGGACTCCTGGCTTTGGTGTGCAATATGGTAATCTGATTCCAGAAGAGTCTCCAATACATGAGTTATTGTTCTGTTAGTATGTTCGGGTCTGTAGCTTGCCACTGAGTTAGGTTTTGATTGACTCCCAATGAAATCAATGGGTATCCAGAGGAATAAACACCCAAAAATCTTAAGGCACACTTTAGGGAAATCAGCATCTTTCACATGCTTATGGCTGTCTTTACATAGAAAATTTTTAAAGTCTGCCCCTTGTTTCCTCCATTTCTCATATTAGTAAGTTTGAAATTGGAATAATAATTATGCATCTTTCAAATGCTTTGATATTCTCACAAAGAGACCTCTATGGAAATAAAACTTCTTAACATTTCTCAACTCTTTTGCCATTGAAATCAAGTATTTTTATTAGCATGACTTATCCCCTAGGAGCAATCACCTCTTATGTTTCACGATACAAGTAATTAATGTTTTTATTCAACTTACCCAAGCCTGTGAATAGTATTTTAAGTGGGTTCCGCCCTCATCTACCTGGTATCAACCATATGGTAGGTAGGAATAATTACTGTTTATTAAGTCTACATTAAACTTTTCAGAGAACAATTTTATGAGATGCCATAAGGTCGTATACTTACTGCAGTCATTAATCTTCTCTGGGCGTATTTAATCAAGCAGCTCTGTCAGACCCATTAAATGATGTTAGGCCGAAGCTCTTTAATTATGCAGTTTTTTATTTTTAAGAACCAGTATGTTACTGAGTTATTTTCACATGTGAAATTGCTCTGTTTCAAGCTCTGGATGACCCTTAGGGTTCACCTTATAAAGTACATTTTTTAAATGATTTCTGAATCTGTAGTGAAAACACCATATGACCATGACATGCTGTTTTTAGAATTACAGTGAAGTTTTCATGTCAAGGGGTCAGGAGATGGACACCATGTTTCTAACACAAAGGAAAATAAGAGAAATCAAACAAGTAACATTTAAAGTTGATAACCCAATTTCATGGAAGAGAGAGGTATAAACGCCCAGTAAAACAGCCCCAAAACACTGAACAGGGCATTGCTGCATGATACTTACAAAGGGAGCCAGAATAAGCAGTTTTCACTTGGATTAATGATATCACTAGTTAGATGACATTTGACTTTTCAGTTCATTAAGGATTTTCTTAAATGAATCCTGGGTTATGCACTCACACAATTTCTTCTTAAATACTGCAGATCCAAAGTAGCTCTTATTTCACATAAATCAAAAGGTGCTCAGTGAGAAATGACAATCTCTTTATAATTATAGATCTGCAAATAAAATATATGCATTACCATAGCACCTAAATGAACAATACAGTACAGCAAAGGCATTGAACAAAGACAGAAAGATCTAAAATATGACAAATAAATCCATGAAATATTTTCAATAGAGTTAAAAAAAATGTTTAAAAATCTTGAGGTTTGTGGAAGAAAATAATATTCTTAGCAACTTTTAAAAGACAAAGTCTTTCAACAGATCATAAACAACAATATTAAAAGTCTTTTTTTTTTTTTTTTTTTTTTTCCTCCAGGTGTCTGATATAAAATCTGAATGATTACTGCAATATATTCTCAGGAATGAACTTTGCCACTCATTATTTCCAAGTGCAGGTGAAAAACAGACTTCTTATTAGCATTACTAGCACATGAGTTCAGTTGTTAATGCTGCTGATGCAAAATGCAACTGTATATAAACATAGGATCTAGAAAGTGTGAACTGATGATTTGCTTTATATATTACTTTTTACATTGAAGCTTTTAATGACAAAATTTTTACTAGTAATAAAAATATTAGGATATCTTCAGGTGGATATTCACATTTTTAAATGCTAAGAATTGTGAAAAGTGCCAAGGAATGTTTCCTGCATCTGAATATTTCTAGGGAGAAATCTAAAGCTTTTTTACCTCAAAATCTTCTGGTGATTTTTTTTTTTTACAACTGTCTGCATCTGAAATTTAAGAAAACACAACAAAAATTTAAACCAAATATACTTATTTTTGTTACTGGTTTTGGAGTTCTGGGTTAACTGAAACCAAGCTGAAGAACCAGATACTTAGGGAAGGAGTGACCACAAGCCACGTTTACACTCACTTCGTTAATGTACTTCAGCCAGTCTCATACAAAATCTTTTTCGTTTCCATCAGCCATCACATGGGTGGTAGACCTAGAGCAGCCATTGCGGAGGTTTCCTCCAAACCTGCGACAAGGTTTCATGCATATTCTCTGAGAACAGTCTCATTTTCATGCTGGGGCAACACACTGTCAGAGTGATAAAGGCGCCGCTTCATACCAATCTGGCTGGTGGATGGTTAATTGCACAGGTTCACAGATTAATATTCTGAGATCAGGAGTCTCAGAAGGAAATCTGATGTTGGCCACTCCATTTCCTTTCCCCATGCAGACTTCCCAACTTTATTAGATTTTTTTGCTGATTTGCTTTAATTAGCAAATTGCCAAAAAAACTAACAGTGCTCCGCTTTTGGGTCTTTAAAAATTACTTTGTCAATGATGCTGCGAACAAGAAACCGCAGGTAACAAAATGGCTACATTTGGTAACTACTGTGAAAAAGTAGGCAAGATAATAAGTGAGATACTATATATCTTACTGTTCAAAATTACAACGGTATACTGGCCTTCAGGAGACCATTTTTCTAACCAGTACGTGCAGCACAACAGTGTTTTGTTTTATACGCTTATTTCAGTCAGTAACTATGAGTATAAATACTTATACGAACTGTGCTCACAAATTTTTATCTTTTATCCTCACATAATATTTTAAGTTAAAGAAAAATATCTCCCCATAAGCAGTTTTCATTCTAATGTAGTTAAATATTATTCTCACTAATATTGGGAGGGTTTAATAGAGTAACTTCCCTTTAGTCAAGATTCGCATCGTGAATTTTCCCTTTGGCACAAAGAAGTGAAGCTCCTCATTCTGAAATGCAAGAGTAGGTTGGTCCTTCTGAAACCAGCCCAAGGTGATGTGACCTGGTTTTCCCCTGGCCAGAGGGTCGGTGTGCTTGTGCTTGCGGCCATCTCTCAAGGACACGCTCCATCTCACGCTTCCCATGGCGCCGCTCTGAGAGCAATCACAAACTGCTGTGAAGGGAGGCGGGGGCGAGGGCTACTCTAACTCCAATCTGCTGAGGGAGCTTTACAGTGCAAAGAGTAAATAAGTGAGGAGAGGGAGAGCAAGGACAGAGCACGGAGGAGACAACACTGCCGGCAAGGATATCGGTGGCACCTTTGCTGTCCATCACTGCAGGTGATGACCTCTGTGTCTTTCTGCCATGCTCCAACACAGGGGAAACTTGGCAGAGATGGTTCTGTTATATCTTAACACATGGACATTGTAACTTACATGTGCTATCAGTGGGAGAGCTTGGAGGAGGCAGGCAGGCCTGGCACTTGGCCGTACGCTGTATCCCGCGGGCAGTACTGCCTTTCCTGGACAGGCTGCTGCGGCTGCCACACTTCACCAGGGAATTCACCTGGTGCCACACAGCATCAGTCAAAATATCAGTGCAGCTAAATACGCAAGAATTAATTTGAATGGAAACAGAATGATGGGCATTCAAAACTGGAGAAGAAATTAAATAAGGGAAAAAAAAAAAAAAAAAACAGCCTTCCAAATGTCAGCTAAAATGTCTTTTCCTCTGAGCCCTCTAAACATTGTAAGAGGAATTCAGAAGGGGACAATAACAGATGTCAATGGAAAAATCAGATCCTTTGAAGAGAAAGTGTCATCAAAAAAGTTGAAGTATGGCTCCTATTCATAATATAATTTTTGAAAATGCATGATTTACTTTGTGGAAACTCAACTAAAGCTACGTGAAGCACCCTTTCCATTCTAATGAAGTTCCTAGGGCTCCAAACATCTCGAACATCTAGAAAACATTACCAAAATGTCCTCCAAAGGTACAGGAACCATACAGAGCCCATGCAGTAAGGAAGAGAAAGTTTTCTTTGTTGGAGAGATGCTCCCTTGCAAATGCTGTCTCTTCACAGTGATCCTTCAGTCCGCTGGGGGAAAAAAAAAAAAAAAAAAGAGAGAGAGAGAGAGAGAGGAGAGGAAAGGGAAAGGTAAAAGAAAGGAATGTGGGTTTCTCCCATGGGTTTTCTCCCATGTGGACTCCCATGTTGGGATGGGGCACAAAGGGGCCAGTGGGCAGGATCATGGTGCCTAAAGGTCATGGGATAGTTGGGTGGGGAGCTGTTGGACTGAATGATGACATACAAGGGGTTTTCAGATCTCTGTAAAAGATTAATTACTTGATTAAAGAGAGACCATAAGTTACTAATGATTTTCCTTTCATAAATTGACCTAGAACATTTTCTTGCAACATTTTATAAGACCCAGAAGTGAAACCTTCCAATAAGGGATTCCACAGGAATCAGCATTTAGTAGCCAGCAGTACTTTTACCAGAAATTATTTTAAATATTGTTATCAATGCAAAGGTCACATAACACAACTCTTACATGATGAGAGCAGGACAGTAATGAGGACTGGACAGACATATGAGGGTTTGCATTTTGACTGTGTGGTCGTTTTGAATAGTTTTAAGTCACAGATTTATGAATAAGGAATGCAGTCTTACCGTATCCCAGAAAGCAGTAGGTTTTCAAAAGATGTAAATGTCATATTGTTCAAGCAAATATATTCATGTTTTCAGCATGATGCTTCATTAAAAAGGATTTAAACAAACCCTAGCAGCACAAATAAGTCACAGAAGTGCTCACAATTCTCTCTGTATATGAGACTAGATAGAGATATACCACAGTGCTTCTACAATGCATATGATCCTGCTGCCCATGCTTGAAAAATATGCTTTTCAAAACACAGTTAATGAGGTTTGAAGAAATCATCTAACAGAGAAAGTTGTAAAGAATTCAGTGCACTTAGTTTATCAAAAGAAAACAGAGAGATGAGTCAATAGAAAATAAGCATATTTGTGGGCATGAAAAATAAGGTAAGTAAAAGTACTTTAGATAAGCACAGGGAAAAAACCCAAAACTTTTTGCTTTACTTGATGAAGTAACATTATAAATAAGGTTTTAATTTCTATATTTTAGGCTCTTCAAGCATTGGAATAAATAGGCAAAGTGTTTCTGGGTAGTCTGCTACCTTGAGATTAGAAAAGTAGGCTAAGAGATATGTTTTCTTCAAATGCAATTTTTAATGCACAACTGTATAAAATGTATAATGTGTCTATGCTGTACAGAAACTAAACAAAAATAATGGATTCATGCTCTTTCCTGCTTTTAAAAATATATGAATGCAAGCGACTTCAATGTTATCAGGAAAAACTTGTTCTCAAGAAGTAATCATACAACTTTCCATCTCACATAGTCTGTCTCACAGCCTGTCCTCCTTTAAAGCTGTGACTGGCCTCTCTAGTTATAAAAGGCTGCAGAAGGTTTATGTACCTGCAGACCTGCTGGAACCAAAACTAACAATTGCAGGAACCAACTACTGTGAATGCATAAAATAGTCAAAATGTTTGGTATTTTAAAACATTTGATAAGGACAGCATATGAACTGTAAAGCCCAAAATACGAATTTAATGATTTTCACAATCAAGAGTTATGATTTCTTTCTAAAGTTTTTTTCATATCAAGAACTAGTATCTCAGTTCCACGTGTATGAGAAAACCCACCCCACATAAACACATCGGGAATTTTTCCAAGAATATTAAATGAACATTGAATCAGCTTTCATTGCTTTTATACTACACAACAATCAATATTAGTGAGTTAAAGGAAAGTTCCTAAGACAAATAAGCAAATTTCTGACTCCCTTGTTCTCCTCTATTACTTTTTCTGAAGCATGAAAGGGATCTTACAGAGCCAAATATGTTTAATTGGTTTATATTTGAAGCTTTAAGTGAAAATGATATATAAATAACCCTACACAGAGTTAACATCAACAGAGCAGGAACACTATACCCTGCTGTACTGAAAATGTGGTTTTATTGCAGATGTATGTGGTAACATTCAAACTTTAGTGGTTGATGAAGGTAATAAAGAATGATGTTGGTAATAAAGAGGTAACTGGGAATGGTGCTGGATAATTTCTTTTTAATTGCATTCTCTTCCTTCATGTCTGATACACACTACATTAATTAATGTGTATGTTATTCTGAAATTTTTGTTAGAAAACTTCCATATCCAGAGACTTTAGTGATTATCAAATAATCGAAAAATTAACAGAAATGCAAAAAAAGAAAAAAACACACAAAATTAAAAAAAAAAAAAAAAAAAGAGAAACGCCACAAGTTTTCAAGTGAAAAAGTTGGAATTCTGTGTTTCCAAAAATAGCTGAATAGCCTTGACTGTCAGAACTCTCAGAGGAAAAAGGTTAACCACTAACCAAGCAAAAACATATCATAAAGGGAAAAAAGCTAGCATTTGAAACAATGAAAAAGGATGTGAAAAGAAAACATTTGAAGTAAATTCACAGAAATTTGCTATGGAGTTTCAAGAAAAGGTAGTTAGTTCTGAATAGAAACCTTTTGATAGTCAAGAAGTTATCTAGCAAAATTCTTGCAGCTGTTCTCATGCATTGAAAATTGGTAAACAGGAAAAAAAAAGTCTCTATGCAGAGCTTGTAAACAGTGGGAAAGGGTTTCTAGTCAAAGAACAGAGAGAAATTAGGTATTGTGTAGCTACTTAGACAACCCAGCCATATATTGTAATGGATTCATATATATTTAGATTAATGCTTCCTTCTTCGATCAGGCTTTAGGTAGTGTTCGTTTTCTGGCCTACAGCACAAGATCCACATGGAATTCATAAGTACATTATTTTAAAATTACTACAACAATGGTAGAAGGAAAGGTGTTTTAAGATTTGGTTTTATTTTCTCATTTTCCTACTCTGACTTAATTAGCAATAAATTAAATTAATTTTTCCCCAAGTCGAGCCTGTTTTGCCCGCGACAGTAACCGGTGAGTGACCTCCCTGTCCTTATCTCGACCCAGGAGCCTTTTGTTGTATTTTCTCTCCCATCCAGTTGAGGTGGGGGAGAGTGAGACCGGCTTTGGTCAGCACCTGGTGTCCAGCCAGGGTCAAACCACAACAGTACAGTGCCAACCGCTAAAACCAGTACTATGCATACAGAAAGCACACAAGCAAGCACTTCTCGTTAACTCTGATCAAGTAGAGAGAGACCTGACCAGGAGCTTCTGGCCATCGGTAAGCTTCGGCCCATGGCATTTGGGGGTGGGGGGGAGAGGGGAATTAGGGAAGGGTATTTTCTCTGTACCTTTTTTCTCTCATCATTATCTTACATGTTTCTGTTTTTTCTTAGTTTCTTGGAATCTTTTCCTGTAACCCTCTTATTTTACTTTTGGTTTCTCTCTTCCCTATCTCATTTTTACTTCATAGTTTTTTCTGCCACAGCCATCTGTACAATGGATTCTGTACAATGGATGTGCATCTGTACAATATAAAAGGAAGAAGGGGGATATTAGAACAGTGCTGAAAAACTTGCTTATCATTAGTGGTATATCATCAGGTTCCATTATACCTTCTTGCCCTTCAATTTCAAACTAAAAAATTAGGAAAATTACCCTTCCATTGTGAGATGGACAACTGAGAAATAAGTCATCCCAAGACTCTTAAATTACTTCAGTTCTGCACTCCTATGTAGTTGCAGCGTAGGATCTAGTTAGTTTACGCAGCACTGCACTGGTAAACCTGATGGCAACCAAACTAGAAATGGGTAAACGTACCCGCATTTACCTTTGAATTCATCTTCTGTTGGGTATTTCTGAATACTGTTACTTGCTTGCCATCTTTCACTAAAGAGCTTTTTTCTTCAGCAACCAAGGAAGCATAAAGTGTGCTTCACCTGTAAAGCACTTGGATGGGAAGAAGTAATAATCCCACCAACTCCGATTCTCCTCTTGTCCAACTTGCAAGAATCTACCATTGTTTTTAAAATTAATCTCTTTCTGAAATAACAGATGAAAAACTGAAAGCTGAATAACCGTGCCACGTTCTGCTCCAGTGAGCCAAGGCATTCCTCATTTAATGTGCCACACTCATCTCGTTGAGTTGCACAACACCTACACACCAAGGGCCCCAGCGGACTCTACCTGAGGGCCGTTTTTTATTGAGCGCAAACCCCAGGCGATGGTGCACACCTGGGTCTCAGCCTGAAGAGAAATTCAGATTCAGGTGGGCACTCACCTCACTCTGGAGACACAGCCGTGCTACCAGCCAACCGGACTACATATTGGGGAAAAAATGACAAGTTTACAGGAAGCGTATAGTAGAACCAAAAAGAGAGTGCAAATCTCCAACCTTCCACAGCACTGCCTAAATCACCACCTGTCCCCAGTTCTAGTATTTTCATTAATATTTTGTCTTAAATGCTGTATTGTCTAGACTATGCCTTTGGAGGTTAAACTCTATTGGTTTTTAAAAAACACTGCTACGCTTTGCTTTAGATCTGCCTTAACAGTAACCAGGATTGACTTCACATGGATGTGATAGAAACGCAGAAATTAATGTAATCTGTTAAATTTTCTTTCTTTTAATGAAAATATTAAATACCTGGTCATTTTATGGTGATTTCTTTTCCTTAAAAAAGTATTGTTTCTATCTCATTCCTAAAGCAATAATCATGCTCTTAAAAGGATTGAGGTTAGAGGTCTGTCCAAAAATCTATAAGGTGTGTGGAAGCCTCCTGCTTTTTCAGTTTTCTTCCAGAACACTGACAGCAGGGCTGCAGTGGTTATTATTTTGGGGCATTATTTTGGTGACAAAGCCTCTAGAGTTCTCAGTGGGTAAAATCCCAGTAGTAATTGTGTTCTACCTGTGTCTGTAACAAGCCAGAGAAGCTGAGAAGGTCGTGTTTATGTGTCGTGTTCCCCACCAGTCAGCTCATTGTGTTCTGGTTTTATTTTGCAAGTCCCATTTAGCTAGAGGTTTCTCCCTGTTCTGCTTAAAAAGACCATTTCTAAATAAATGTTATACAAACCCTGTATTTTAGATGTTTTTCCTTAAGGCAACAATTACTTTACTACTTTATAAATAAGCTTTCAGTTTTGATTGCTTTTCTACACTTCTGCAGAAGATATCTAATTAAGTCATTAAATGTACGTTTTCTAAGTCATTCCCTTGTCCCCCACAAAAAGTTTTGATCATAATGACTGATCATCTTTCTTTCATTGATTATGATTAATTTGTGGATCTTATTTTATGGAATTAATCCACTTATTTCTGTGGCCTCATGAATGCTTAGACTGCCTCCCAAGACAATCTGTTCTTATAATGTGAATACTCATAATTCATGATTGCTCAAGGCAACAAACCAATCTCTGAATCAGCACCAGTGTAAAATACTTTCTAACAGCTTCTTAAAAGTGCTAACATCTTGAAATTGCAGAATAGCTGGATAAACTAGATGTGCTAATAGGTCTTTTCTAGAACTGTTATCCATTAACTTGACCTTAGAAGGAAAATCAAAGTATTTTTAACTGAGAGGAATTCTGAGTTGCTATGAAATGTGAAAAATGAGGATGCCACTGTAGTAACATTTTAAGTTCTTGAAAAGACAACACTGTAAGGAATCAATAAAAAGTCATCAATAATGGAGCATTCAGACCAATTAACATAGGGTTGAATACAACACAACCAAATGGAGAAATTACTATGGAAAATTATTAAAATGCCTGGACCATGTTAAAGAAAGATTGCATGCCTTTAAATGTGCCAGAGAATGGTTCTGTTCCATTTCTCATTAATACATATGGCTTACTTTAAATGATTTTAAGAGAAACATGTCTTTACACTACAAATGTCTAAAATTCCTTTAACTCACAAGTCCTGAACTGGAAGGAATAACAGAAAATATGATATTTTTGGTTATATCTTTACAACACCAGAAAGGGGTACACAATCTCTCCCCCCCACCCTTGTCCTGAAATTTTCCTTCAGCAAATCTGAGGAAACACATCCCTTGGCAACAGAAACTGAGCAACATTAAATGTATTTGCTTCCAGTTGTGTTAGGAAAGTTTCAGGGGTATCCCACAGTCCAGGTGTTCTCCTCCCCCTGGCACCATGGGGAGGGACACCACAGCTCAAAGTAACATGAGTTACCTCGGCTTCAACAGCTTCAGTGTTTGCGGGCATGTTCTCTCCCTGCTTACTGGCCATCAATGGGCCTGACGGTGCCTTACAGCTAACGCTCACGATTTCAGTACTGGAGGCATTTGAGTTTTTCTTGAGTGCTCAAACCAAAGAACACTGAATGCTGAAGTATCCGCAGTGCTGAGAAGAGAATCTGAGACAGATATTTATCATTGAAGTTTATATTTAATTTATAAGTATTAATAAGGTGATCAGATTTTTAGTTTCTAAGGAGATGCAAGAGCCATCTGTGAGTCACATGATGAAACACAACTTACTTTTTGTGCCACAGTGCGCATACACATTTCCTTTGAAGGAAAGGGACATGTTTGTAGGACCACAGCTTAAGCTAAGGAGATCAGGAAAATCAGAATAAAAGCAGGAGGGTTTTTTTTGGTTTTTTTTGTTTGTTTGGTTGGTTGGTTTTTTGTTTGTTTTTTGTTTTTGTTTTTTTACATTAGAACCCTATATACAGGAGAGTTCCACTTGGATGAGGATAAGTGTTCCCCTTATGTTAAATTCCTGCAGAATATACTCATAACACTTTGTTGCATGCCAATAGAGTCATTATACTGGAGTAGAATTGTTTCTACTCTGTCATTCTAGGATGCGTGAGAGATATGCATAATGCACAGTAAATTCCACATCTACTCTCTAAGGACGGGTGTTATAGCCTTTATAGCAGCTTTGTCACATCCCAAACATTTCCAGAACCACCTCATGAAAGTCCAAGGGTTGATTTAGCAGAATCTGTACAGCACTCAACAAAGTCCTGAGTGTTGCTGAGGACTGTGCTGTCAGTGTCTCCATATACCCTTCCTCATGTAGGAAGTCTGCTGCTTCTTAAAGTATTTTTTCACCTTCTTATAAAAGTTAGTTTTACTGGAGGTAAAATACAAGTTAATATAAAATAAATTAGTGTTTTAAATATGCAAAACCAATTTCAAGTGGATTTTTTGTATGAATGTTTTGTAATCTTCCATCACAGAATCACTTGGTAGCTTACAGACATGATGGCCTTATTAGCTTTTTTTTTTTTTTTTTTAAAAAAAAAAGGTAACATCTGCAAACATTAAACAGGAAAGAATAAAATAATGAGAGCACTGAAATAATTTTTAAAATTGTGTACGTACTTGGTAGCCTCACCAATCTTTTGAGTGATATACTTTTCATTAATGAGGAAAAGGAAAACCAAAATTGCTGACCTAATAAGCAACAAGAGTATGCAGATAAAGAAAAAAGTACATCTAAATTGCTTAACATTATAATGTCAATTTCTCTGGTATTTTTCGTCAGAATAGGGGTTCATCCTTGCAATTAGCCAGAAAAAATAATTATTTCTCTCAATTTTTAATATGGAATCTATCCTTTCTATCAGAGTACACAATTAAGGAAATACATGATGTTGATTCCGAGTTGTCTAATTAACAGTAGCCTAAAAATATTGAGAATAAATATGTAGTGATGTCAAATTATAATGAAATTCAATTTATTTATTTTTTAGTCTTATGCCTTCAGGAAATACTATCAATAAATTTTGGAATTAATTCTTGTCTAAAACAAAGGGTTTCTATCCCACAAAAACTTTTTTTCACTGTAGGACTTTCATGAATGTACTTTGCAAGATCAGTGTCTGATGGTGTTCTTTGTGATGAATCTTGACAAGGTGACACCTTGCACTTGCTAAAAGACTTTTACTGGACATTTTAGGTGGCTGTTCTTTGCAGATATAAGTATAAACAGGGTTATACTGTGATAGTGATGTGATAGGTTACAGGAGGATTTTTTGGGAAACAGAAAGGTAGAGGTCATGACTGCTGGCAGGGAGCAGAAGAAAACAGAAATGAAAGCAGATTGTCAAATTTGTTCCATAACAAATTAGAAGCACTAAGAAGCACTACAATCTCTTTAAAACAGGCACACAGTCACACAGTGAAGAGGTTTTTCCTAATGTCCAGACTAAACCTCAGAACCCAGTATTTAGTCCCTTTGTCCCTTGTTACATAGTCTAGCACTCTTGGTAAGAGTTCAGCTCAATCATCTTTGTAAATAGCTTCCGACAGCTGGAGGTTGCTGTTGGATCAGCCTGTAGCCGAGAGGAAATGGCCTCAAGCTGTGCCAGGGGAGGTTTAGGTTAGATATTAGGAAAAACTTCTTCACCAAAAGGGTGGTCAGGCATTGGAACAGGCTGCCCAGGGAAGTGGTTGAATCTCCATCCCTAAAGGTGTTTAAAGAATGGATAGATGCGGTTGGACTTGATGACCTTAAGGGTCTTTTCCAACCTTGACAATCCTACGATCCCAGGATCCCCCTCTTGTGTGAACTAAACAAAGCCAGACTCCTCACAGATCATATGCTCAAGGCCCTCACGCATCAAAGTAGCCCTCCTGCTCCTCAGGACTGTAAATATTATTTCTGCTCAGAGGACTTCATGAACCATATGTGGTTTTAGATATTTAGTGAACCTCAACAAATTGGTTTTTTCATAGGTGTCTGTCTTTGAAGACTATTAGCACCCACAACATCCTTTGCTAACCCACAGACTAGCTATTGGTGCTTTGGTAATATCTGAATCTGGCTTCTTCTGATACTTCTGTCAGAAGTAACAGCCAATCCTCCTCCTTTGTCACCAGGATGCTCATGATTTTTTAGACCTGTTATATCTGTATCATTTTATTCCAAAGTTACCTCTTTTACAGACTGAAGAATCCTATCCAGTGCAACTGTCTTTTTTACAAGGCTATTGTAAATGGCTCAGAAGAAATTTCATACCTTCGGTCATCCTTGTTACTCTTTCGTGAAATTTTCCAATTCCACTACATTCTCTTTGAGATGAGAACACCAGAACTACATACAGTGTTCAAGATGTAGCCAAACTATGGAGATATATGTATACAGTGGCATAATGATGTTTTCTGTTGAGTTCTCTAATTCATTTCCACTTTTGTAGGAGAAAAAAAAAAAAAATCTTTTTTTTTCTTACTAAAATGTAGATTTTTTTTTTACCAGAAAAAGTAATAACTAAAAAAGAACCTTTAAAAATCACTAATATCTTCCAAAAAAAGAGGCATATTTTTAGAGAAACTCCATTGAATACCTCCCAAAGAATGGGACCCAGTGTCAGTAATCATAGAATCATAGAATCCCTTGGTTGGAAAGGGCCTTTAAAATCATTAGGTCAAACTGTGCCTGACCACTAAACCATGTCCCTAAGCACCTCATCTACCGGTCCTTTAAATACCTCCAGGGTCAGTGACTCAACCGCCTCCCTGGGCAGCCTG
>KL278097.1:1225-14511 GCA_000699545.1 Podiceps cristatus
AGCCCAGCTCCCTCAGCCTCTCTTCGTAGGGGAGGTGCTCCAGCCCTCTAATCATCTTCGTGGCCTCCTCTGAACCCTCTCCAACAGTTCTGCATCTTTCTTGTACTGTGGGCCCCATACCTGGACACAGGACTCCAGAAGGGGCCTCACGAGGACAGAGTAGAGAGGGATGATCCCCTCCCTGTCCCTGCTGGCCACCCCTCTTGTGATGGAGCCCAGGATACCGTTGGCCTTCCGAGCTGCAAGAGCACACTGTTCTCTGAAAAAAAAATTGAGTTGGGTCAGAACTTACTGCTATTGAACCTTAAGCACGAAAGATTTTCTCCTGATGTCCCAAGAGCATGATCTAAAAAGCTTTTATTTTTTTTTCCCTTGTTCTTCTACTTTACAGGTGTATTATTGAGTTTCATGGGCTGTTAGCCAATACTATTAATGTACCATTTGTGCGGTATAAGCAAGTATTAAAGAAAAAAACCCCAAAACTAACACATGTAACAAGGATCTCATCCTCTGTATGTACAAATGCAATCAGTGTCTCTGTAATGATGGGCCTTTCATTCCAGAGCCCCGTGCGCCTGAGGTGGGAGTGGGGAGAGGATGTTGACCAGTTCTGCGACGGCATCCGCATCGCATGAGCTGGGGCTGAGTCAGGGCAAGAGCTTCTGCAATTTCCTTCTCTGTGCTCTGGTGCATCCCCACTGGTAGTGTGTGGGTAACTTATTAAATGAATCTGGACGAGATCGGTTTGGTTCTGTCGAATTCTGTAGAAAAACCTAGTGAATGTAGATTGAATCATGGAAGTGAAGGCTCAGACAAGTTTTTGACATGTGTGGATTCCTTCAGGCATTTCTAAGTTTCACACACAAATAGAAAAGGTGTCGACTTTGTGACCCGTGTGAATCGGCAGATTGGGATCCGTCAGCCTGTGGATTCAGTGGAGCAGAGCCCCTGCTGATGGAACAGTAACCCAGTTCCTGGGTGGTTAACAAACCACCACAGGAGCCTCCCAAACGTGAAACAATGAAGGATGGGAGAGCGTATGGTAAAAGATCACAAATGACACTTGCTGGTTCACTGAGGCTTAAATCATTTCACTGTAGCCTATTCTATTTGGGAGCGAGTAAGTAAATACTTTGCACTGCAAGACTGGTTGCTTCTCTAGTAAAAACAAGCTGATGTGTGTGTGTGGGTGGGTTTTGTGGTGTGTGCGTTCCCCCACCCCCCTCCACCCCCAATACATTTTTCTAAGTAAAATCAATGCAAAAGATGAGCCTAGAAGTAACAAAATGTGAAATGAAGTTGCCCTGGATAATTGTGTGCCAGGTCTGCCTCTCCCTGTTGTAAGAGTAGTACAATTCAACGTTTCTGTGATGATTTTGAAGCCATCCTGCAGTACTTTGCAAGCTGGCTCTGTTGCAGATTTGCTTCACTTTCCCTTGGTTTGTCTGCTATGCTTCTTGAGGGAAACGTGGGGCAGGAGGGAGTGAAATGGAAGTAGTGCTTCTGCTCCTTGCTGAGAAGCCTTCTCCCTCTGTTACCCGCTTGTGCATTGCCTGCGTCACCTGAAGTGGTGACAGAAATCGGAAACTACTTAGGACACCCATTAAGCTCCGAATTCAGCACCACACCACTGCTTGCCCAGTAGCTGTTACTGGCATTTAAAGCCCCTGAGCTCAGTTCAGTTAACTGCTGTGACTGTCACCCAGTTGTTGTTCTTTCCTGCCCGAATGAGATGTCTCCCCTGAAAATAACAGGAGTCTGGGATGCAGGAGGCACAGCTTTCAAATGTTAAACCAGATGGCAATTATCCTGAATTAGTCTCTCATTTGCAATACTCGCGGTTTGTTTTTTTGTTTTGGGGGGTTTTTTTGGTTTATTTGTGTGTGGCTTTTTTTTTTAAAAAAAAAAAAAGCAAGCAATTTTGTGATTAGTGTGGTCTGACATTTAAAGACTTGTTTGCTTTTTAACTGGTTGCAAAGTCGCGTGCTGCTTCCTGTATGTCAGAAAGGCAATGGGATCCTGCTGGGCACAGCACAGTGGCACAGTTGTGCGGGAGGGACCTGGCTTGCTTCTCGCCTGTATGGAGCATTAACGCTCCAGTACCTAACAGGAGACTATATGGCCCGTTCTCCTGTTCAGGCAATCTACATTTCTCTGGTTTTGGAGCTTTTTTTTTTTTTTTTTTTTTTTTTTTTTTTTTTGTTTGTTTGTTTTGGTTTTTTTTAAGTTGGATTTAGGACTATAACCTAAAATACAAGTCAGACTTGGACAGGAGATACTCTTCTCATAGTAAATGTGAA
The DNA here is from genome assembly GCA_000699545.1 of Podiceps cristatus. NCBI lineage: Eukaryota > Metazoa > Chordata > Aves > Podicipediformes > Podicipedidae > Podiceps > Podiceps cristatus. Next base: position 3,526 of record KL278097.1, read on the forward strand.
GATGCAGAACAATTTTATTTTTATTTTTTAGTATGTTAAAACAAAATCGTTATTTGATCAATGAGGAGAGTAGTGTGGATTTTTGAAATATGAATACTGATTTCTAAAGTGTAAAAACATGAGGGATTCTTGTTATCTAAGATACTTGTTAACTATCGGAGATATCAAACATATTTCTTCTTTATCTACCAAAATCCACTTGATTGTTTTCTATATGTTTGCAAAAGCAATCTTGAGTAAGAGAAATCAGCACCCCATTTCTACCTTCCACCCTTAATTATTTCATTTAATGGTAGACTCAACATTTGCTTTGACTTACAATGAGGAAAAGAAAATGATAAATAGGAGGGAACAAAATTTCTATTCAGCTGATGTGGAAGCCTATCATCTCATGTAACAGAAATTGTTAAAGGGCTGATGATAAACACTTGAGATTTTTTTGAAACCTGCATTCCAGTGCTAAATATGCTGAATAAAATAAAAAGTTTGTTTAATATTTTGAGGCAGTTATGAGAATTTTTTCTTTATCGATTTGAAAAATCTCATAATAGAAATTTACAGAGAACTTTCAGCAAGTGCTCAAGGGATTCAGGTACTTAATCCCATTTTCACAGATAACTCAATGTTTTGAAATATAAGTCCTATTGGTATGCTTTCTTTGTACCTCTTAGGTACTTTGGAGAATGTTACATATAAATATTTGTAGCCACAGACTGTTCAAAGTATGTGCGATAAGATACTCAGTATTTCTAACATAATACCTGATCATATCCTAAGAGGCCACTGGCAGGTTTCTTATATGACTTACATCAGTGAGTTGATAACAGGATCAAAATGTTCAAAGATGCAGATCCAAATTTTAAAACAGGAGGCTGGAAGTTGGGAAGAGGTTGTACTCTTCTTCCAAATGCTCTCCTCCTTATTGAGATGTAAATTGCAATAGTAAATGCAAGAGGAAGTTGGCTGTTGAATTTATTCTTGACTTTAGTTAGATTGACTAGGCAACAGAAAGGAGAAGTGGAGTAGTTCTTGTGTAAAATTGGTGGTAGAAGAATAATAAACATAATCTGAAATAGGGGAAGGAATTGCACCATCCTACAGAATGAGGGTTGATATTTGTATACAGTAAAGAAGCAAATTAGAAATATTTATGCAGGAGGAATACAATGGAATCGATACGTGAGCTGTGTTTAAGTATGTATTTTACCTCTTTGCTATATAGCAAATTGTCAAAATAACTTCTAGAATTGGCACGTGGAATTTTTTACAGGGATGTGACTGGAAAGTCTGTAGTAATATGCTGAAAATACAGACTTAAGGGTTAGTATAAAGGTTTTTCATAATCAAAAGAATAAAAAAAGATTAGAACTTGTTCTAGCCTAGAGGTGAGGACAATATATGATTTGGGGGTTCTAGATAAACGTAAGGCAATGAAGCTGTAAAAGCTGAAAACAAGGGGAGTATGAGTAATCATACAGTTTAAGAAAAAAGGCAGTAATAGAAAAAAGAGGTTATTAAGGATAAAGCTGATGCCTTTAATGCATTGCTCGGCAGCATTAAAAGCACAACAAAACCCAAATTCTGGAATGAATGAGCAGAATGAGTGAAAATTCTAGCTGTCTCTTCAGGGCTGCTGGGGGTTCTAGATAAACGTAAGGCAATGAAGCTGTAAAAGCTGAAAACAAGGGGAGTATGAGTAATCACAAAGTTTTTTAAAAAAGGCAGTAATAGAAAAAAGGGGTTATAAAGGATAAAGATGATGCCTTTAATGCATTGCTCAGTAGCATTAAAAGCACAATAAAAACCAAATTCTGGAATGAATGAGCAGAATGAGTGAAAATTCTAGCTGTCTCTTCAAGGCTGCTGGGGTGACTGCATTAAGTGGAACTCACCCTATTATAGGAAGGCCGTTAGAAAAGAGATGAGGATACAGCAAAGGTCAAATAAAGGTGGGAAAAGTGATTAACAGGGGGCCTCAGTGAATTATAAAGGTGTTCTGCTGGGAATAAAATGGGCAAATCCTCCAGGAATATCTGAGCTGGTGATACGTTTAAGAACAAGGCATTGTGAACTAGAAGTGGGAGAGGGCTATGCACATTAATCATAATTCCCTGGAATAAAGAAAAATACATCAAATAGAGACTTTCAAGGAGAAGAGTAGAGTAAATGCCCAAAGTACTTTTAAAACATTAGCTAAGCTGTAACCCTCAGTGTGGGGAGGAAGAGAGAAGTGGCTTTCCACTAGCACTTTACTCCATAAAAATGTCCCAGCCTTTCTTTGCAAAAGTGTTTTATCCATCTAAACTGTTCTTACTTGGTTGGAATAGTGCTGGAGAGTGGAGATTTTAAGGTTTGTGTGGCTACTGGAATTGTTAATGAAAATCCAGGCCAAAGAATGGAAGAAGAGGGGAGAAAGGCTCTGAAGTTACACTGAAAAATGAACATTGGTTTGATGTTGCTGTTAAACTGGACCTTCCCCGCAAAACCCCTGTGTGGTAGTTGTAGAGGTGTAGCATTCTTTACGTTTCTTTAGTGGAAGCTTTTCTGAAGACACGGGTGTCCTCGTCAAAAAGATGCTTCTGCAAACGCACTTTGATAAACCCTCTAGATCGAGCCTTGCGCAGTATCTGCAGTACTAAGCACTGCGCGTCTGTAATCCTTCTAAATAAGCTACAGAAGGATTCATTCTTCAACAGAATAAAAGTTTCTAGGGATATGTATTCCTTTTAATTGAAGATGAATGAGACTAAACCTGAAAATTTATTGCCTGAAGTTGAATTCCAGCTGTCCCACTCCTCAGCCCCAGCTCTTCAGTGATAATGGTTTCACCTGCTAGTGACAGTGCTCCAGTTTGTGCTTTACTCCTGTTACTTTACAGAGCCTTTCCCAACCACAGAACTTAATTAAGTTTGTTCCTGACATTTCTTTATTAAGGAAGTATGATATGCAGCACTATACTAGTGGCAAAATAATATACATTAGAGCTGAAGGCAAAGAACTTAAACCAAGTTTCCTTTTTGTATGTTTTACTTGCTTCAGTACACATTGTATCACGTATGGTACTATTGTGTTTTGCTCTGCTGTCTTTTTAATTGATTGCATTAATTATATGTTATGCATCCATTTAGACTGCAGTCATAGTCAAAACAATGCTTTTGGTATATTCTATATGTCCGAAATATGACTTTTGGCCAGTACTTGTTCTCACTGAACAATTGCATAGGAGTATTTTGTGGATTTTTGGTGCTAGTTTGACTAAGAGACATTCTGCTCATTAGCTTGTCTAGATGCCTTATTGTTTACCTGTCAAATTTTTCAACACTTCACTTGTACAAATGATGTTTTTAAGGCTGTGAAGACATCACTTTATCCTGAAGCAATGATATTTGTTTCTCTTGATGCATAAGAATTAACCTAAGTATCTTGATAAATAGAATAGAGAACAAAGTAATAAATATTGATTCTTTCATAAAAAAACTTTATTTTTTTTTAACATGTTTCCAAACTAATTCTTGCAAGCAAAAAGTAAACATTTAAGTGTTGTTTTTGCTCATGAAGCCATCAGTTTTCCCTGAATGTCTGCTTCAGATTCCCAGGTTGTTGTTGACATCTGTACATGGGTTGTCTCAAGAATGCGATTACTATATTGTAGAATTGTCTGGTAATGTTTGAAAGCAGAGAAAAAACAGTGCTGCCTAAGACCCTGTTCTTTGTTGGGCACTAGTGGTGGGCATGTCCCTCCTTTTCTGGCTGTTTGTCCTGGAGCCCCCATGTACGTTGGAATGTTTTCACAGTTCCCTTGAAATCACTCCAGTGGAAGTATTCCATTATTTCTCATGGGTGACTCTTTCACAGATTAAGTTGACCTTGCTTTGAGAAAACATTGTGTAATACCCAACATAAATGTTTCTTTGTCTACTTGTATTTCATTGGAGGATTGTCTTACTGTAGCAAGGAATTTTAAATTGCCCATATCGGATGATTTTTTTTCTTAATAATGTTGACAAACGGGAAGGATGGCTACCATTATCTAGAGCTGTGTCATTGCATAGAGTAGTTCTACAGCAAGTGGTTGTACTGGTGCACCTCAGCTTCAGTATGAAGGACTGTTCCCCAGTACAGTAACAGGAATAGGTGTTCCCCAATACAGTAACAGGACCATGTAGCTCTTCTGAAAGGAATGTATATGCTCACTGTGGTCCTGCTGGTGCTGAAAAGGAAAGTGGTTCCACCCCAGTTTTATTTTTGGAAAGTCTCACAGTTTGGGAGTGCCTCTTAAACTTTCAGTGTATTTTCTCCTCTTTTCTAAAAGTGTACCCTGTGTATCGTCGTGGGGAGTCATTTGCAGACTGGCCTTGTGAAGAGCTGGTTACTGTGGTCTGTTTCCTCTTCCACTAAGCAGTGCTGTTAGGAAAGGTCGAGATGGACACTCAGAAACTCTCAGTCATTGGCGGGCTTTTCCTGAAATACAGGATGAAAGCCTGGGTCTTCAGCATAATTTTTAGGGGAGAAATGGGTTGTTTACTGCCACAGGGCGATCTTATCACAAACTTTAGTGTGTCACTGCCTTTTGAGGTCTAACAGGGTAAGGTCTTACCTCCCGTTAGAAAGGAAAGAGGTATACTTGGCAAATGTTGAAGATTTCAGCTTCCTTTATGATCTTTGCAATAACAAAGGCAGCTCTGTATCTTTATGCTAAACTGAAGCTAAATGGAGCTTTGTGGGGTCTTCTGGTTGTATGGAGTTTTTGTTTCGTGTGGTTTTTTTTGGTGTGGCTTGTGGTTTTGGTGGGTGTGGGGTTTTTTTGTTGTTGTTTTCTTGTTTGTTTTTATTTTTTTTTTTTTTTTTTTTTTTTTTTTTTTTTTTTGGGGTTTTTTTTTGGGGTCTCCTGTGTCCTGTGTGTCATGTCCATCCCCCCCGTCCCCCTTCTTAAACTTGCCTCTTAACCATCAGGCCAGATTCTCACATGGTGCTTTCGGTGTGTCTCTTATTTCTTGGCTTTCTTGGAGCCTGGCCAGTTTGCGGCAGTTGAGGATTTAATTTTGCTGATGTTTTCCCAAGAAAAGAACAGTAACTTTTCTCATTCTGCAACCTGCCTTTCTATCATTCATGGTGCTTTTCAAAGGTCATAATATCTTAGCACGTTCTGAATGTCGCAAAGGATTTGAATAACTTGTTCTTCAACATATGGTATGTATCATCAGTGAACTCTGCTGCAAATAGAGATGAAAGCAAACTGCATGAGGGAGTCTAGGCAGAAAGTGAGTAAGGTGGGGAAAAGTGAAAAATGTGAAGTTATTAAAACAGTGATAAAAATCAATAAAGTAATTTTAAATATTCGGATGAAATAATTTGCTTGGAATTCCCAGGAGAAATTACTGGCTTGTGTTCAGTCCATGCCCCGCATTGGTTTAATTTTGTCTTCTGCCTGTTTGTAACATACTTTTTTTTTTTTTTTTTAAAAAAAAAAAGAAAACTAATAACTGTGCAAATTTGAGGTAATTTGAGTAATGACAGAAATGGATGCTTGCAATTTAAAAGTAATTGTTTTTATTAATTAACAGCCAGAAGACAAGCCAGGTGAAGCTTGCTTGTGGTCAGAGAAGCTCTGTTAGATGACTAGTGAAGGAAGGATGATATCCTTTTATGTCCCTAGAAAACCCTGTCTAAATGCAAATTATTTATTGAGAGTAGAGATACTTGGCACTTAATGGTATTTTGTGGAATTTGTTTCTTTTCACTGTGGTTATTTCAGGCATTGAAGTACTCTATTATGCATGTGTGTCCTATGACTAGATATGTAGGTATTTTCTGCAGAGAAGGGATGGAATAGGCAGGACTATATGGGGACTTAATGAATTTCCATGTAGGTTATTCTGAATTCCAGTTTGACAGATGACTTGTTCTGGGGGAATGTCTGCTTCTAGCCTTCCTTGACACAACTGGTGTAATTGGATGTCCAAAATCTGTAGTGGCACTCTTAAGGATGAATGTGCTCCCCAGTCTGCCTCTTGGCAATTCGCTGAATGCCTTTCCATTTTTGGCAAGGAGATTGTGTTGAATGCTTGCCCGTACCTCAAAAAAATGGGGAAAAAAAAAAAAAAAGAGCTCAAGTGCCCTAGAATACCATTGAAAGTTCTTGTTGGGGGTAAATGAGTAACTTGTAAGAGGCCAGTTCTTCTCTACTGAGGCCAGTTCTTCTCTACTTGTAACTTATTCTTTCTTCTTTACTTGCAACTTACTCTGCACATCTAGTTGAGAAACTAATGCCTTTTACTGGGCCACCTGGCCTCTCTCACTTCATGTGTTTGGTGGAAAACCACTGTGCTGTCTGGGCTTTGCTGCCTCATGTGCTTTCTGATGCAGCAGCTCAAGGAGAAGAGATGATGGTAGGGAATTCTTACAGGGGATTTTTACATTCCAGTGAAAATGCTTGAATTTAACTGTGACCTTTTCTGGCACTCTGGCCTGAGCAATGGTCACTTGTTCAGTTTTGCATAAAAGGTAGAAGTGCTGCATGTAGTTTGTCTTGATCACCTCAGTCTTAGGCTTCAGCCCATTGAAGCAGACTGTTAAAGGCTGAATGTCTCTTACAGCAGCAGGGATTGGGACTCTTTAGAGGGTCACAATTTATTGCATGTAAGTGCAATATGTCTTGCTTTGCTCAAACTGGACTTTTGTAGATCTAATTGAACAATGATGCTGGGGGGGGCGGGCTTGCTGTTTGGTCTCACTTTATTTGGTATATAAAACATAGCTGTTAAAAAGCAAAATTAAAGCTGAGTGAAAACACAAAATGGCAGAAGAACAAAATGTTACAGGAAGCTGATACTCCTATATGTTTTACAGAAATAGGACTTAAGTTGCCAGAGGGGTTGTCCGTGACTTTATAGCTAAAGTTGAATTCTCTAAACCATGTAAAAAACTGAAGAATGACAGAATATAATTCAAGATTTAAAGATGTCAACAAGCATAGAGCTGTTTGTTTTGTCTGGAAGCATTGACAGGATCTGTGGTATTTTAGGAAGAAATGACCTTGGATGAGTGACATGCATAACTATAATAGCCTAGTCTTTTCCCTGTTCCTCAGCTGTCTTCTCCGTCGAGGCATAGGCTACTCTACTGTCTGTAATTTTTAAACAACTGTTTAGAAGTGTGTTAGAATAAAAAAATTCTTGAGAAACTTAGTGTGTTAAAACAGCATCTGCAATATATGTTGGCACTTGTTTTCAAATAGCTATTACAGAAAACTTTTGTAAGTGTTTCCATGCTTGGTTGCTCTTTTGTGAGCTGACAATGTTTTTCATGTCATTGAGAGATGGTGATGGTGGAGACTCTTCAGTGTAGACATGCTGTTGTCCAAAATCCCCAAGGATAGCAAGGCATGACTACTTGTGATTTTCCTTTTAGATGGATTAGAAATAAAGATACCCATTTTGATGACTTGCAAGTGTATTTGTGTAGGATTTCAGCTTAAGTCATAAGCTATTATGTGTTCTTGCAATGGTATTGGGCAAGCTATTTTTCTGTTTTTCCAGTGTCAGGAACATATCTCCTTAGGAGAAAAAAGTACAGAGGGTCTTAGCGACCAGGACACTTCTGTGTGCACCTTTGAGTGGTGACACGGGCTGCACTGGTGCAAAAGGATCAGAACAGAATAAAAGGCTAAAGGAGTACTTGAGACGAGCAGTGTGCTCAATAGTATGCTCGAGGCTCCCAGCTAAAATTTTGAGCAGTAAATTAAAGATCTGCTATCAGTATTTCAGACCCCAAATTCATTACCATATAAATACTTTTAAAGTGATGGATAATGTATCTTCCAAATGCAAAACATTTAAAAGGAGAACAAATATTAATTTTATAAACATTCTTTCAAATTTAAATTCTTCAAAGGCATTGCCATTCACATAGTATGTTGGAAATGTGGTTGCTGTGTCTTTCTTTCCTGTGCATTGGTGGATATATGTTGTTTTCCAGATTAGTCCTATCAGTAAGATAAGACTGGTGTTTCTTTCTGCCACTAAAGGAAAAGATTGGTTCAGGAGTCAGAAAAATAGGTCTTTTCTTCAAATACTGCTCCATCTCCCAAAGCTGCTACAAGTTCATTCAAAATCTGCTTGTGTGCTGTCTCTGCCACTGCTGCCAGGGCTGATGGTTCTCATGCATTTCTAAAGATGTTCATCATCTCCTCTTGATCAAGGCCAAATAAAAAACAAATTGAAGAGAGCAAGAGAAATGCTGGAAAATTACCCACAATGCAAGTGGGTTTGGGTTTTTAAGGGGGTGGGAAGCTTAGAAATTTGGGCAAATAGCTGCTACTGAGAATTCCAGTGCCTGCCTGAAAAATATCTGTCTGATATTTGCTATTTGTTGTGGACGCAGTTCCTTGCTTGTAAAAGGCTTGGAGATCCAATCCAGGACTAGAAGCAGTGCTTTTGTTGCTTAGAGGCACATGTTGTGATGAGCAAAAATGAACAGTGGTAACCCATCAGCTGAAAAATGCCATGTCCAGGATTCATACTATTACAGAGCCCAAACAAATTCATAGCTGTCAAGCTAGGTTGGTGAATAATTCATAAATAAGAAAAAAGTCCGTGTTGCTGGGTAAACCACTCATACAGGGCATTGCTCAGTTCCTTCTCACAGTGGTGACTTACAAGCTTGTGTAATTCCCTCTTCATCCCCACACAAAACTTTTTTTTTTTTTTTTTTTTTTCCCTCTGTTTCATTTAACTGAATAGCTGTGTCAGGAATTCAACTGGCATCCATACCCCTGTGCCAGAATTTCACAAGGAGCTGAGGCACGGACCTCCGTGATCTTTTCTCCAACAGATGGCCTAGAGGGGAAAAAAGAATCTAGTTAATGCCAGGATGGCTGCTTGCATTACTTCTCCAAGATCCTGCTTCCCTATGAGCAGAAAAAGAGTAATGCAAAGCATTTGCTGTCCCATTCGTTACAAGGTTTTGTAGAGCACTATGGAAAGCTGATCCTGCATGGAATGCTGGTGTGAAGGGCTGGGTGTTTCTAATGCTTATACATTTTTGTGTGATTTTTTTTTTTTCCTCTCTGAGAGATACTTCATACCAGGAAAGTGTAAGAATATCAGTGATTTATTCATTTGGCTGAGCATAGGATCACTCTTGCTGAGATTAAATCTTCCAGGGAGTTACAGTTTTGCATTTGTTTGTTTTCTGATGTTACAGCAATAAGCAGAAAGGCTCTGGCCTTAAGGGGCAAGGAAGGCAGCCGGCATACGAATGGCAGAAGCAGCTGAACTGCTCAGATGTTTGAATCATTTCTAACGTATTATCACATCCTTTTTCATTACTGTATTAGAGTTCATTAAAAGGGCTTGGTTCTTTGAACTGGTTGACACAATATTCACTGAAATGTTTTGCCCAGCTCCTGAAACTAGCTTGCATTTTAATAAGTGAAGCTCGAGTCTGACCCTTGGTTTTGAAATCCTCTGCATCCTCTGGTAGCGTGTCAGTACTGGAGAAAAGCTCGTAATTGGATTTTTAACAGATATGAGTGTGTTTTATGTCCTACTTGAACTCTGTGAATGGTACTGATAGAACATACCAGTAAGTAGGGCAGAGGCACATAAACACAGAATATGGAGCATAGGGATCACTCTGTATCCCCTAATTTCTGAAGGAATCTCTGTGACACTCTTCCAGCAAATGCAAATTAGTAAGCTCACACAGCTGCTGTAAATAATACTGGTGGCCACTTCAAGTGAAGGTTCGAGAGAGGCATAAAGACATTCTAGAGGTTTTCTTTTGTATTCCATTATTCAACATAGAAAATCAATATATATGTCTATGCTGCATGTGTTAATAAGGTGTTATTTGTAGCCTCTGCATGGCCTGGTGAGGCAGAACCCCCTGAGAAACGAATTAATATGTTGAGATCAGACAGTATCTGCCTTGAAGGGCCTTGTTGTGAATGTAAGCAATAGGACTTGGCTATTGTTATCCTAGTAACTTATTAAATAGGAGAAAATCTGTATGGACAGAACAAGATAAATCCATGTTTCTTCACAAACACGCATCAGCACATACTTCGACAAGTACTACAAGTGTATGTACTCTTCCCTAAGCCTCTCGTAAAAGACTAAACTATGCTTCTACATTATGGGGTGGGGGTAGTATATTGGAGCAATTCCAACCTTAGAAGAGTAAGGACATGTCTCTCCATTAATTAGGGCACACGTTCTGTCGCACTTGCCTTTTGTCAGGGAAACTGCACTCGTTGGACATTTTGATGAAGAATGACTTGTTTCCCTTGAACACCTTTTGGATCTATGTTCAATTCTGGGACATTTGCAGGGCGGGAAGTGGCAAATCCCCAATGAAGTCGAGGTATCAGGACAATAAAACATCAGGAATATGTCTCAACTGATTGTGAATTAAAGGAAAATTTTAATTTGATAGTGTTGGAGGTGGCCTTCAGATCCTTAGCTTATTTAAAAATTGTCTTAGCAACAATTTCTTTGGTAGCATATCTTCAAGAAGTAGCAAATCTGCTGTGATTTTTCAGTAGCTGAATAGAATGTATTGTGATGTTTCCCTGTATAATAAGCTTAAAACATCTTAAGTTTGAAGGTTGATAACTAATTACCCATCCTTAAGAGAGTTTCTGTAAAAGGTGTTACTCTGTAACTGTTCAGTACAAGATTTCTTGTGCTATTTTCTTTGAAACCATTACAAGCCAGCTGATTCGAAAGAGAAAATACCAGACTAATTAGTTGCCTATCAAATGTGGAATGTCAGTTTCTATATTCTTTATCTGAAGTAAAAAACACAGTCTCACACTGACAAAATACAAACTAGAAGAACTAATTTCAGGTTGACCTTAATGTTCGCTCTGCCTTTGCTTCGAAGGAAGAACTGTTCTTTCAATATTTATGTTTATTAGGAAAGTGTTGATTTTGAAGGAGCTGGTGGGAGATTTGCACGAGGGGGCAGCCACAGAATTGATTT
>KL278098.1:0-16141 GCA_000699545.1 Podiceps cristatus
TTTTATCTCAACCCATGAATTCTCTCCCTCTAATTATCCTCCTCAACCCACTGGGGAGGCAGGGGCTGAGCGTGGTCCAGTTACCATTCAGGGTTAAAATAGAACAAAGGGTGATTAATAAGGACTTCAGGGCCATGGGACGATTGGTCAGAGGATCAGAGGCACAAGTAGTCTTCTGCTCTATCATTCGTAGTACGGGGAATGATGAGGGAAGGTATAGGAAGAGCTAGGAAATAAATACCTGGCTCTGAGCCTGGTACAAGGAGCAAAACTTTGGGTGTTTTGGTCATGGCTTGGCCTATACAACACCAGGCCTGCTGGCAAAGTATGAGGTAAACCTGTCTCCAAGGGGCAAGAGGATGCTCACCAAAAAGTTAGCAGGGCTCATTGAAAGAGCTTTAAACTAGACTCGAAGGGGGAGAGGGATGAAACCAGGCTTGTTAGAAATAAGCTTGGGGATGGCACACCAATGTGCGAGGGACGGTGTGCAGATGAGGTCCTTCGGTCAGCTGCCTCAGAGGAAGTGGGGATTAGTTAACCAAGTAGCAGCAAGGATGAGAAGGTCAGTGGTAGGTTAGGAACTACAGTGAGTAGTCACTTAGGAATCAAGACTATTCCACTCAGAAGAGTGGTGGGATCAATAGCCCAAGTAAAGTGCATCTATACCAATACACACAGCATGGGCAAAATATAGGAGGAAATAGAAGCCATTGTGCAGCAGGGAAACTATGGTATAGTTGCCATCACAGAAATGTGGTGGGACAACTCACATAGCTGAAGTGCTGCCATGAATAGCAATAAACTCTTCAGGCAGGATAGGCCAGGGAGGAGGGGTGGTGGGGTAGCCCTCTATGTTAGAGAGTGTCTTGACTGCCTTGAGCTCAGTGAGAGTGACAATAGGGCTCAGTGCATGTAGGTAAAAATCAGTGGAAAGTCCAACAAGGCAGATATCTTGGCGGGAGTCTGCTATGGTTTTCCATGGCAGTCTCCTAGAGAAACTGGCTGCCCATAGCCTGGACAGGTTTAGCCTTAGTTGGGTAAGTGGCTGGATGGCCAGGCCCAGATGGTTGTGGTGAATGGAGTTAAATCCAGTTGGAGTCCTGTCACAAGTGGTGTCCCCCAGGGCTTAGTATTGGGGCCAGTTCTATTTAACATCTTTATCAACGGCCTGGACGAGGGGATTGAGTACACCCTCAGTAAGTTTGCAGATGACACGAAGCTGGGCAGGCATGTTGATCTGCTTGAGGGTAGGAAGGCTCTGTAGAAGGACCTGGATAGGCTTCATACAATTGGCTGTGGCCAATTGTATGAAGTTCAACAAGGCCAAGTGCCGGGTCCTGCACTTGGGTCACAACCACCCCAGGCAGCACTACAGGCTTGGGGAAGAGTAGCTGAGAAGCTGCTTGGCAGAAAAGGATATGGAGTGTTTTTTGACAACTGGCTGAATATCAGCCAGCAGTGTACCTGGGTGGCCAAGGTGGCCAACAGCATCCTGGCCTGTATCAGAAATGGTATGGCCAGTGGGACCAGGGAAGTCATCCTTCCCCTGTACTCAGCACTGGTGAGGCTGCAACTCAAATACTGTGTCCAGTTTTGGGCCCCTCACTACAAAAAGGACATCGAGGCACTGCAGCGTGTCCAGAGATGGGCAACAAAGCTGGTGAAGGGTCTAGAGAATAAGACTTATGAGGAGCAGCTGAGGGAACTGGGCTTGTTTAGCTTGGAGAAGAGGAGGCTGAGGGGAGACCTTATCACCCTCTACAAATATCTGAAAGGAAGTTGTAGTGAAGTAGGTGTTGGTCTCTGCTCCCAGGTAACAAGTGATAAGAGAAGAAGAAATGGCCTCAAGTGGCACCAGGGGAGGTTTAGATTAGGTATTAGGAAAAATTTCTTCACAGAAAGGGTTGTCAGGCACTGGAACAGGCTGCCCAGGGAAGTGGCTGAGTCCCCATCCCTGGAGGTGTTTAAAAGACAGGTGGATGAGATACTCAGAGATATGATTTAGTAGTGGGCAGATATGGTTGGACTCGATGATCTTAAAGGTCTCTTCCAACCAAATGATTCTCTGATTTTATTTCTGCTTTTCTTGTCTTGTACACTTTCTCTTGCTTTTCATTTTATTCTATGCCCGTCCTAGTTCCCTTTGCCAGTGGCATCCCACACTCTGTCTTCTTCTGTGCCATGTTTCCTTCTTCTCCTTTTATAGTCATGTATCTAAGTCAAATGTTCAGACAATGCCATACATATCTATGACATGAACATTAAGGAGGGAATGCCTGGGAAACGTGAGTGAAGTCACTTCCTTATCCACAAAAGTGTGGATAAACATAAGATTGCATTTAAAGAGGAAATACTAGAGTGATTCTATTTAAGCCTAATAGTTTAATGAAAAACATGTTAAAACAAGCTGGCTGATTTGAAGCTTTGTGAAGCTTTGAAGCTTTACAAATAATCCTGCCTAATTTTTCTGAAGTGCAATGACTAAAACCAGAACATCTTCATTCCCAAAGAGGTGCTTTATACACATATTATACACATAATATATATCTAAATGCATCCACCATTTTTTTCATATATCAGTTTATACCTAGAGCATTTCTATTGTTTTCCCCTTCCCTAACATAAAAAAAAAAAAAAAAAGTTTTCAATAACTTATTTACTACTTTTTCTATAGAATGAAAATTCTTTAAAATCCTCCCAACTAATTTATTAAACTGGAAAATGTCTTGGAAATATTTATCATGATCCTGACTTCAGTTAGACAATATAGAAAATAATATATACACTTTTATTGTCCGTATAGAGAGAATAAAAAGGTAATTAGTAGAAGTGGCTCAACGAGTCAAGCAACTCAGATAAAATATCTGTCATTAAGCTGGAATTGCAAAAGGTTTTAGGGTCTGAATCTGTTCCCCTGTAAGTGTTAGGTAATAGTGAAATTTAGGTTCAGGTTTAGCTAAAAGTCCATAAATCTTATTCTATAAAAAAAATATATTTTATTGTTTCAGTGCTCAGGATATTTTTAATTTGTGTAATATACAGACCAGGAATAAACTATGCTAAGAGTTATGTCAGTTATAAGAACAATCCACAGCTTAACTTGCATAAGTGATAATGTTAAAATCTGTTTTCAGTCATACTCCAAATAGACTTAAATGTCTCATCTCGTATCCCTTCACTCAGTAGAAGAGATGTAAATGGTGCAGGTGCACACAATTAAACTACTTGTCCTTCTGCCAAACCACCATCTAAAACATGACTGAAGATTACACATATCATTACAAAAATAGCTGGATTTTTTTTTGCTTCGTTAATATTCATTTTCCAATGTAAGCTCTTCAGCTATCACAAAGCATTTTAAAAAATAGAGAGAGTTGAAGTTCAGAGATTTATCAGAGGTAAATAAGGATTATGTCTGCCTCAAATGATTAAGAAAAATATTTTTAAAGAATTTTTTAGAGGCTCAATGTCCAGACGGAGATCAGCAAAAAGTGGACTGGGACCAGTACTCTTTAATATCTTCATCAGTGACATAGACAGTGGGATCAAGTGCACCCTTGGCAAGTTCACAGATGACACCAAGCTGAGTGGTGCAGTGGATGTGCCTGAGGGATGGGATGCCATCCAGGGGGATCTGGACAAGTTTGAGAAGTGGGCTCATGTGAACCTCATGAGGTCCAACAAGGCCAAGGGCAGGGTCTTTCACCTAGGTCAGAGCAACCCCTGGTATCAATATGGGATGGGGGTTGAAGGGACTGAGAGCAGCCCTGCTGAGAAGGACTTGGGTGTCCTAGTGGATGAAAATCATAGAATCATAGAATAGTTTGGGCTGGAAGAGACATTTAAAGTTCATCTAGCCCAATTAGATCTCTCCTGCAATGAACAGGGACTTCTTCAACTAGATCAGGTTGCTCAGAGCCCCATCCAGCCTGACCTTGAATAGTTCCAGGGATGGGGCTTCTACCACCTCTCTGGGCAACCTCTAACAGTGTTTCCAGATTAATGGCAGAATCACCTCCCTCCACCCACTGGTCATGCTTCTTTTGATGCAGCCCAGGAAATGGTTGGCCTTCTGGACTGTGAGCTCACATTGCTGGTTCATGTCCAGGTTTTCATCCACCAGTACCCCCAAGTCCTTCTCGGCAGGGCTGCTCTGGGTCCCTTCATCCCCCAGCCTATATTGATACCAGGGGTTGCCCCAACTCAAGTGCAGGACCCTGCCCTTGGCCTTGTTGAAACTCATGAGGTTCACCCAGGCCCACCTCTGAGTTTGTCCAGGTCCCTCTGGATGACATCCCATTCCTCAGCTGTGTCCACTGCACCACTCAGCTTAGTGTTGTCCACAAACATGCTGAGGGTGCACTCGATCCCACTGTCTATGTCATTGATGAAGAGTACTGGTCCCAGTACAGACCCCTGAGGGACACCGCTTGTCACTGATCTCTATCTGGACATTGAGCCATTGACCACTACCCTCTGGATGGGACCAATTCCTCATCCACCAAACATTCCACCCATCAAATCCAAATGACTCCAATTTAGAGAGAATGATGTTCTGGGGGACCGTGTCAAAGGCCTTACAGAAGTCCTAGAAGTCACCTACAATTATAACCTGTGTTTTCTTCCTCATGGAGGTGGTGGTGATACGAGGGGTAGGCCTTCCTGGCCTTGGCATCACCTCTGATGCAGATGGACCCACACCCGCATCATCCATTAACTGGGCTCCCTCATCCAGAGCCTCGTACCTGTTGTACAGAGTCACTTGGGAGGGTGAGGTGGGCAAGGAGGTGGTTCGCCTGCCGCCCCAGCGTGGACCTGCCTCGATTCACTCCTTTCCTTTAATCTACTGCCTTCAGCCTGGCAGGGGGGATGCAGGATCCCCTTGATTTTGTTTTTTCTGATGGCTGTCCCTGTTTCTGTCTCAGGGAGGGCAGAGCGTGGTTCCACCAGTCTGACACTCATTCTCAGCCTCCCTGGTGCTCCTTAACCTTTCTACTTCCTCTCGCAGCTCTGGGGGTGCAATGGGCACTCCCAGCCCAGAAGGCCAACTGTATCTAGGGCTGCATCTGACCAGGAGGTTCTTAATGAGACACACTGGTCTTACACGTGGTTACAGACAAATCTACAATACTTTCTATTCATACATGAAAACTATTTCAGACTATGTTTTTCTCCACTTAGCTTTACCACAGAACCCATGATGAACTGGGCATGTTTCCCCCCCAAAAAACTATGCAATGCATTCAGCTTTTCTCCCCTTATGTCTTTTTATTTTTTTTTTTTTCATTCTGAATTCTTTTCTTGTCTAATTCAAACATCTTTTAGCCAGCTAGAAAGCACGGCCTGTAAAATGACACACTTAGAAAAGAAGGGTTTAATACATAAACCCTTGGGCTCCTTTCCTCAAAAACGTTATCCAACATTAATTTTTCATAAAGTTTACTTGGAAAAAGTTCCAGAATGTACTTTCCAGAATAAAGTACAGTACATTCTTCTTTTAAAAAAAAAATAAATATTGATTTTATTTTTCTCTGCAAAGAGACCAATTTGCCATTTGAGCTGAGTTCAGGAGACTTCAATTAAACCTTGAGGCCATCAGGTCTTCAGTATTGCATTTCCTAATACAGTGATGCAATGTAGCAAACGAAGCACAAAAAATCTCCCTACCCTAAAAAAAAAAAAAAAAAAAATAAAAATTAAAAAAGCATATACCATTAATTAAAACTTAGAGGATCATAATTTAAAAGCAGCCAACTTATAGGAAACCACATAAATAAGTAGTCACATGAAACAGTTTCCATTGTGCAGCCTATAGCAATTGTAATCTTTTCTGCCTTGTCTTTTCAAACACCACAGGTTGAAAGCTGTCAAACCTCGAAATTTTAGTGATGACCAGTGGCATTGTATTGAGATATGGCACATCCAGAAATGGGTGTCAGTTCCCCATGATCCCATAAAATTTGTCTGAAATCTAAACGGAGAACTGTGATGTTCAAACTCATGTATCAAATGTAACTTCAGGATTTTAAGTGTTTTTATTGTCCATGGTGTTAAATGTATTTTATAGCCTAAAGGACACAGCCCAAAGGTAAGAGAAAACACTCCAAATAAAAGAGAACAAGCCATTCCAAGCTGAAACTCTTTCATTAAAAGTGAAAACATTATTACACACCCACATTGCTTGTTGAAATTATTCTGTGCATACACAAAAATAAAAGACGTTCCTGGAAACATTAATCAGATTGTGAATGATTCATTAACTAGAAAGGAACTACAATTGGTGATAAATGTGAAGTTCAGTAACTGTTTGGTCAGCTTTACTAAATATATGATTATATTTTGCCTGTTGGAAGTACTTTCAATCTGACTGATGGTCTATGGAATGCCAGTATTTTCAATTAATATCTTCAAGTAAAATATTACAGTATCTTCTTCAAGACATTACATTTTCATTAACTTTTCACATAGTTTTATTTTTCTATTATTTAAATACTTAGATATATTGATTTCAAAAAAGAAAGTATAAGAGGCTGGTAAATAAATGCGAAATGAAACTCAAAGAATTACAGAATATTATTTAGTATGTTTTAATGTTCATTTTTTGCTTGCTATGGATATAACCAAAAAAACCCCAAATCCTACTGAACTTAATGGAAGAGTTCCCCTTCTGACCAAATAAGAATAATGCACCATGTAATAACCCACTGATAATTCTTGGCTAATTTCCTGCAACTAACCCTGTCTAAACCCTAACTCCTTTGCTTGTGATACAGAAAAGTACTAAAGCTTCACTATTCACTACTTCCTCAGTGAATAAAATCTCGACATATAAACTCTCCAACTAATAACAACTGCTGCAGAATCCCACTGAGAACCCACACAGAGAGCTTCAATAATAAAAAGTAATCAGACATTAATTTTTGCTATGTTTTTATAACCCTAGCTATCATAAAGCCTGAATATTTTTCCCAGCATTAATTTTCCCAGCATTATTTTTCTCCTCAGCTAATACATTGGTATTTAAAATCAATGCTGACTTTATTCCACTGATAAACTGATAATTCAAAATATACCTACTCACAGTATATCCAAAATAGAAATTGTTGTTTTCAGAAGAGTACTATTAGGGTTTATTTGCTACTACGTACAGACGTGGAATGTGGCAGTTGTTACAGACTTTGTGTATGTACCTTCAAAAATAACTACAGGTTCATTTGAAATGTTACTTTAAATTAACCTGCTTTTAAAGATATAAGGAACACTTATCACTTGAAGATCAATTCCCCTTAAAGGTATGTTGGATTAAACCCTTATAACAGGGTCCATTTTTTTTCTTAGTAGGTAGTAACTCCCAGAAGCTTAGTGGAAAGGTTTTATGAATGTTAGGAACAAAAATGGAACTGTCAAAATGGAATATAAACAAATTTATAAAGGACTAAGGCAAAGATTTACAATAACAAAATATGAAAATTAAAAATTCATAGGCTTCACTGAACTGAAACTCAGCAGAGCTATTCATATGTTCTGGGTTTCTGCTTTTGGTTTGTGAGTCGTGTTGCCACAATATTAAGAAACTTTGGAAATATCATTTGCTCTGATCCAATACAAAATTATCTGGTTACTTTCTTGTAATTATTTGAACAAGTATTTAATCTGAAATTCAGGAATTAACATACGACATTCAGGTGAACCCTTTGTTCTATTACAATTAAAGCATCTTTAATATTTGCTTTTTGCTAGTACGTAAGTTTTCCTGTTGTACCTACCTGCAAAGCGAATTACCTTTGGCTTGTCATTTTAACGGCTAAACAGTAATCAAGTGCCTCCAACCATGTTCTTGCAGAGGGGCAATAACCTTCTTTTGTGTTGACCTATACTTACTAC
The DNA here is from genome assembly GCA_000699545.1 of Podiceps cristatus. Classification (NCBI taxonomy): domain Eukaryota; kingdom Metazoa; phylum Chordata; class Aves; order Podicipediformes; family Podicipedidae; genus Podiceps; species Podiceps cristatus. The sequence continues at coordinate 7,885 of KL278098.1, forward strand.
TTCAGCAACAAGTAAACTATGATTGAGAGCAAAAATGTTTTGGTTTGCTAATCCCTTTGCTCTGAAAACATTTGAGTGGAAAGGTTAAGAAAATTGTTATTTTTTTCTGACCCTCAGCCAAAAGATTTTTACATACACGTTGCCTTAGGTCAAAACACAAGCTGATTCCGGTTTGCTGTGAGACAGAAGTAACACCCAAGGGAAAAAGGACAGGATAGAACCATGTGTGCACATTGCTAATTTGGCATTTAAGAAAGCCACTGAATAACATTTTCTCCTTTTCTTTCTCTAACCCTTCCACCTATGATATATCATAACTGAGTAAATCATATGACAGGTTTCAATCTACACGAAATCTGAAATTTCTTGGCATGCTTACATTTCAGAAAGCACCAAACCACATCAGTGGGGATAGTTAAAAGCCTAAAAAGCTGAATTCCAGATTTTAGAAGTAGTAATCTTATCAGAATTATTGTCTGCTGTTGATAAAATAGTGGTTTTAGATAAGACATAACAAACTAATACCCTGCTCTGTCACATGTCAAAATTCTAGGCTATCTTTTCATTAGTTATGTACAGCTCCAATATGCCCATAAAATAAACAACTACAAAAAGTCCATTGTGTGAATCAAATAGTAGAATAACAACTGGTACTTTCTCAGGTATTACCGAGATTCACAAACACAACAGGGAAAAAATATATATAATAGCTTGACCTTGAGCAGTAGCGCACAAACTATACTGAACTGTTTAATGTGATACATATAATATTCTCAGTATATATATTGCCTAGCACTAGTTCTTCGAAACATTCTAATGTTGCATGTTTATGCTGTCCATTTGATAAAGATCCACTGGGTTTTTTGGGGTTTTGTGCACACTAGAGAAATTAATTTTGAGTGAAAAGGAGTCAAAATTATGTAACAGAAAATTCTTCTTCAGTAAACTAAATCAACAAGATTAATTAGTTAAATCTCCAAGGCTGAAAGTTAGGAACATTTCCTTTGGAGAACTATACATAAAATCATAAAACTTGCACCAGTCATTGAACACATACAGTTCAAAGCAAATGCAGGCCACACAGAGATATGTAGATATTTTCCATTTGTCGTGCCTCTAAAATAATACTTTTGCACTTCCTCTACATCACACGTATAGCTATCATTTATAGAAAAAGAGAACATCATTTCAGGAGTCAGTTTATAGTGGATTACTGCAGATCTCGGTATTTTAGATATTGGGGACAGTATAGCAACTGAGAAAAAAATTAGTTTCTCGAACTCATAGGCTTCTCTTGGTAAAAATAGGATTGTATATGGGACAGATGAGATCTTGATCTTGAAAATTGTTTCACTTCCTGATCTCCTAAACCGTATGTCCAGTAATTCATGGGATATTTGGTATCACCCCTCTGCTCTGCTCTCCTTTTCTCTTCGCAACATGACCGAATGGTGAGATGAATGGAGATAACTTTTATATGACTGAGGGAAGTATAGAAAGTGTTTTGCTCATATCCTGGTCTTATTCTGGAGTGACTTCTTCAGGAGTGACACAGGAATAGTATTTAATATAGGAATAATTTTTTATATGAATTCTGGATGTATCTGAATAGGGACAACCACTACTTAAATTTATACAACATGGATCTTCAACTGCAGATTTTCCTTAGAGACGGTGATAATCTTTTCGCAAGATATATCAAGTAGGTTTTCTCTAAAACTACTTTCTTGTGACATTTCTAATCATTTTATCTTAATAAATGTAAATCTACTTTTTGACAGCCTTACCATATGTATCAATGCACCAATATGCCGTGTGGCCTACAACGTCCAGGCCCCCGATTTCTTTTCTGTGTCTTATCACTCCATCATTTTCTGGAGTGGTGGTGCAGTCTTCACAGACATAGCAAGAAGAGGCCTTGTGGATGCAGCTCGTTTTGAAATGAAAGAGAAAAAGTTCAGCTACAAATGAAGAAGGAAGGAAATTTAAAATGCTGTCCTGCCACACTATCTAAATCAGGTTGCATTAATTATATCCGGGGGGAGGGGGGGGAATAACATTTAAAAATTATATGCTATACATGATGTCACAGCAAAACCTACTATATTGTTTGTTGCATGCATCTATTGGATTTTTTTAACTTCCTGGAAATAAATATAAATGATGTTGTTTTCACAACATTAATGAAGATTTTATATCTTTGGCAATATGGGAGCCAGTTTCTTTTCTTTCTCCTTTGTCTCATAAATCTTTCGAGGAAGATGTAGTTACTTCAATACCTTGTTGATTTTTATACCATTTTTTGGGCTCAGGATAATGAGTTACAAAAATGATATTGATCTCATACCAGCTAGGTAAATCTGCCATGACCTTGTATTCTCTTTACTTCCCCCCCACACTCCCCGTCCCTTTTTGTTTGCTTTATTAGTTTTTCTAATACATCCTAGAGTAAGGTGCTTTTTTGTATACAAATGATTTAGGTAGACTGAAGATTAAAAAAAAATAAAATGTTACTTATACACTGTATTGCAATGCATTTCACTGTACAGGTCCTCCAAGTTCAAGTAAGCCAAATTACTCAGTTGTTCAATTATATTCTCATCTTTGCATTGATGTTCCTTCATTCCCATTCTTTCTTTTTTCCTTGAATGTACTCTAAGAAATAGTAGAATAAAAGAAGGAGCATTTTAATCCCAGCCTGCATGATAATCTCACTTTGATCTTCCATAGTGATTCTGCAACTTCAGATTCCCTCCAAGATGGATGGAAATAATGCTGTGGCTCTTGATGAAGATATTACCAAGGAATAGAACATGTATTATCGCCCACAGTCAGAAAGCAAAATGCCTGCCTTATTATCATATTTCCATTTGCAGATTTTTTGGTTTTTTTGTGTAGAATCTCAATAAAGGTTGAAGGACTTCACAGTGATAGAAAGGATGAGTTTAAGAACGCAAAAGCAGAAACAAAACTCAAATATCTGCTACAAAGAGCTAACAAAGAAACTTATTAAATTTCCAGGCGTTATCTTGAAAACTGGAATTTCTTCTATGTTCATACAACTTTTTTCTCCTTCCATCAGTAATCATTCATAAAATCGGTATTTCCCATAATCTTCAACTATAGATAGGCAATGACATTCACCTATGTCTTATCCCTCTGATGTTTCTATATATTGTGAATGAAGTAGACACATTCTTTGTTGTAGGGAGTTGAGACAGTCGCAGACTTATAACAGTGTAGTCATGGGCAATGAAGACTCTTTTTGCAAACATCTCTTACTGAACTTATTTACCTTCAGCTTTATTTCTCCCTCCAAAGGCTATGACACATATGCAAGTATAGAAAAAAATCTGAGTTATATTAAAAAGTATCTGTTTTCATGCTATCGCTCATCTATGGTTTTGGTTCTAAAAGTGCTGTATCAAGATCCTTGGCCAAGAACATGATCAAGTTCTTTCAACAGTATTTACCAATTAAGTGTTGCAGATAAGAGGTAGGAAAATGAAAAGTAAATGAGTGGGGGCTTTTGATGACATATTTTTTTCCTTCTTGTTTGTAAGTCTCACTTTTTATCCTTCCTGACAAGATTTGAAAATAATGGACATTCTCTAAAATTTCCTGTTTCATTTTTTTCTCTCTCTGGCAATATATGTTTAAGCCTCAGGCAATGACATGGGACTAAAAGATTCTTCTAATGAGCACTTAAAACAAGCTCATCGAGAGAAAACAATGCCCTTAGAGCAATATTTTTTTTCTTTTCAGAAACAAAACCACAAGCACTTTTAAGCAGCTTTATTGGAAAAAATTTACATGCTTTTAATATATCAGTCATTAGAAAGAATCAGTATTATTGCCACTAAAAGGAAGCTCTATATTCACAAATGACAAATCATACTCACTAAAAAGGCATTGTTAGAACCAAAGAACAGGCAGGCAGTTTTAAAATTAATGACTGTGACCAAAGAGACTTTCAAGCTAACATTATGGAACATAGAGAAGAGGTAGACCTTGTTGCCAAATTGTCATATCTATTAAATAAAAATAGAAACACAGTCAACATCAGCCACTGGGCAAATCAAATTACTTAAAACGGCCACATAAATTTCTTCAATCTGGTGGCCAGCTTCCCCCTGTACACACACAATGTTCCCATGGCTCTTATTGACAGGTAGATTCATTCATTGACCAGAACTAGCATAACTGAAAACTGCTCCTGTATTATAGATTGCATTTTGCTTGGGTCACAAAGTTGCCAAGTTCAGCAACTGGAGTGAGACAGAGAGACATATTTTAAAATTAAATGCATAATTTTCAATAAATTCATTTATATGCTTTTACTAGATATATGCTAACCTGTGTCTGGCTAGATCCCTGTAAATTTCAATGATTTTTAATGATGTTCACGTAAACAAAGGACTCTACTAGCCCAATGTAATTTCAGGATCAGACTCCAAACCTTTTGCCTGTGTATATCAAACTATATTTTTGCTCTACTTTACATAAAGCTTACTTTAGTCATATTTTGTTTGTATTTATACCTGTTTATCTTGATTGATATGCATGTTCCTTACAGAAATGAGCATAGAGATACAAAAGTATTGCATATTAAGTTATTGATTGAGAATTCATAGTTTTGGTATTTGTACAACTTCTTGGACTATAATGATCAGTCCTATCCATTTTTGTGAGACCCAAATCTTAAATGAAGTTGATTAATTTCTATAGGTGAAGAGTAGTCCAAATGCATGATGTCAGGTTTCAGGGCCTGTAGCTTTTTTTATCTATATTTTGATTGAGTCAATAATCAATGTTTTCTTTTGCTTTTCTTTTAAGATGTGATAATTATACCAATCTTAGAGTTTAGCAGAATAAAACCAATGAATTCTGTCAACTTCCTACAGTAATTTTTCTACACTATAAAGAGAATTCACGTTTTCCAGCCCATTCTTTTAGAAATGCAGTATCTCTTCAAGGGTAGAACATTTTGATTACTATATAAAAATAGACAATGTTTGTTTTACATACCATATCCCGAGATGAATCTAAATATAGAAAAGTGTTCGATCCATGAGAAAAATCTATCTCAACCTTCTGACATTGATACAATACAAAAATATTGAATATCCCTCCCAGGTTTTAAATTTACATCAACATCCTTATATCTCACAGAGATATTTAAACTGTTATATATTGTCACTTTGCATATAAATCAGCCCTGTAACAGACATAAAACAAACACTGTACAAGATGTGTTGTAAATATACAGGTATATAAAGCATTATAATTCAAATTTTCTTTCAAAATTTAATCTGTAGACCCCAACATTTTCTGGTTTCTATATCTGCCACTAGAGAAGTGAAGATTTGCCGGACCATGTGTTTGGAGCCATGATAGTACACTGTGCTAATGACACAAGAACAGTAGGCTACCATACTGATTCTCCACCCTATATCACAAATTGGGTAAGTGAGATGAGACAGCTTTAGGTGTTATGCTTCACAGCAGAATTATTCAAAGTATTCAAATAAAAGTTGCTCTCTTGACTTGTTCTTTCATTGGACCATATACTGAGGTTACTCCTTGAGACTTTATTCTGTAAACTGATGTATTCATTTAGATGTCTAGTCACACTGAAAAAAAGCCACTAGGATTGTGGAAACTTAATAGCCTGTATCCCAATGTGATATTGTTAAGGCTCAAATGGTGGTTTTATTGGTATGTTTATGAAAGGCACAATTTTAAATACAAGTTCTAGTTAAGTGAATGTCAAATGGAATCTTGCTTGAATTAGCAGTCAGTAAAGATACAGAAAGTACTTTAGGTAGGAGTATAATTAAAAGATAAAAAAGTTATTGAATTTAATTTCAAAAATTTTGTCATTGAACAAATGCCATTTATAAATAATTTCCATAGTGTTGAATGTGTATCATATCTCTATTTACCTAATATAAAGGAACCAGTCTCCGGTAATGCAAGTAATACTATGCAAGCTGTTGATTTAAAAGGTCTGCAAGGTATACTGAGCTGATTGTCCCTTTGCTGCAATAGCAATTTTGAAACTAACAAAACAATGTTCCTTTTAAAACTTGCTATTAGTATGCTACAGTTGTATGTTGGGGGCAGAGGGGAGAGAGAGAGAGGCATTTAAATTAAAAAGAGTGAGTTCATGAACACTCACAAATCCTCAGTTCTGAGTTAGGCTTCAACCAATAGTTCTAAATTAAAAATGAACAAACCAACCCACACAAAACCACAAAACAGCCAACACCCTTAAGAAATAAATACTTCAGTCAAAATTATGTGGACTTTAGGCACTTCTGTATCAGCTTGCAGTCCTGAAACCCTTGATCAGTGGTTACCTAGCCTGGATTTCTGGTGATTCAAGCTGATTCACTGGATGAGTTTTTAGACTCAGCTGACAAAAGTGGACAAAAAGCTGCAGAAGAAAAGAAATAATCAACACCACCCCCCTGTCTGCTACTGGGCAAAAATATTTTTCAGAACCATATGTACCTTCCTTACTGAGTGAAATAGTTTTAACTGTAACCACAGATCCTGGCATTTCTCCGATACTATGGTAAGCAAGGCTCATTCAGTCCTGTAAGACTCAACCCCATACCATAACCTAACTATGCTATGTACTGTCCCACACAAGTATATAGTAGATCCTATCTCCCACCCAAAATCTCATATGCACATGTATTTACTTGGAATTTCTTTTGCACATGAATATGAAACACTGTGCTCAGATTTTCTGGAATTCCAGCTGTTTTGAGTGCAGTGGGTTTCACTTCATGATTTCCATTTCACTTTTTCACCTGTTCACTTAACCTAATGTTGATAGAGTTACTGAATGGTTTGGGTTCAAAGGGACCTTTAAAGATCGCATACTCCAAGCTCCCCTCCGTGGACAGGGACACCATTCACAAGATCAAGGTGCTCAAAGGCCCATCCAACCTGACCTTGAACACTTCCAATGATGGGACATCCACAGCTTCTCTGGGCCACCTGTTCCAGTGTCTCACCACCTTCATCATAAAATTTCCTCTTTATGTCCAATCTAAATCTATCCTCTTTCAGTTTAAAACCAGTTCCCCTTGTCCTGTCACTACAGACCTTGGTAAAAATGTCTCTCTCCATCTTTCTTGTAAAACACCTTTGTATATTGAAAGGCCACAGTAAGGTTTCCCCAGGACCTTCCACTTGTCCTTGTTGTACGTCATGAGGTTCATGTAGGCCCACTTCTCCAGTCTGTCAAGGTCCATCTAGATGGCATTTCTTCCCTCAAGATTATCATGTACCATCCCTTCTGCATTTATTTAACAACTTGCATAAATATGACAAAGAAGTCAGTTAGTTCCCATTTTAGTCAGACAGGCACTTGTTCCTCTGGTTCCTGGTGCAGAAAAGAAGTGCAAATGAAGAGGACATTCCTGATGCTTCTATAAGCGCACACAGCCTTTTTAGAGGATAGCTACTGCTTGATTGAAGGTGAGAAATACCTTCTGTACAAGACAATGCTGTTTCTTCCTTCACAAAGAAAATATGTTTCTCTTATTTCAGGAGAACATCAAATCTTTCACAGGGATAGAATTTCTTGGTAGTTAACATCTGCATGACTGGACCATCAGCACTGAATCAGTCTGCTTTTTAATGTGATCTGGGATTAAAGGAGCATTTGGATTTAAAGTTATTATTTATCAGTGTCATATTACATATTCAGGGTAATTTGTTAATTCAGATCCCAGTATGAAGTTCAACATTGCTATGAAAGATATAACTTTGATGAAGTAACATGGTAAAAGAAAAAAAATCACGGTTTACATCCCTTATGTATTAAGTAATCTGCAGTTTTGAGCAACTATCTGAAGTAAAAGACTTATAGAAACTTTAATCTATTTCTGCAGTTCTCTTAATACAAACTCTCAGTTGTGAGTATATCCCAGCTTCTTGTTTACTCATTTAATCTATCCTGCGATTTTTGTAAGGCATTATGGAACAAAATGAAGAACTAGAATAGGATACAAATTAAGGCCTGCCTTCCTAAACACACGTGCTGGTAAATAACTTCTTTCTGTAGCACCAGTGACCATCTGGATGTTCAATGCTCTTGATGTACTTTACAGTTCTGAGACTGCTGAGATAACTAAATCCAGTGGACAATCACAGGAGCATTGATATAATCCAAAGAAATTTAATTGGCAATGCTAAACCTGAAATAAAAAAAAATAAATAAATAAATAAAAAACAAAAA